>JAODUG010088630.1:0-32328 GCA_027564795.1 Aphredoderus sayanus
CACACACACACACACACACACACACACACACGCACACACACGCACACACACGCACACACACGCACACACACGCACACGCACACACACGCACACACACGCACAGAGATAATTGGTAGTGGCTGAACCCCTCCGTTTCCTGTCATCAACACGTCAACACCTTCAGCGGGAGCCTGTCATCAGCCATGACAGCACGCAGGGAGCACTAGACTCCTGTCAGTCAGTTCACCTGGGTCGATGCCGTGCTCCTCACAACATCCTCCATCTTAGCGTTTCTACCTTCCCTGGCATCGAACTGATCATACGCGTATTTCTGTTACGCTCTCCCCGTGACAACTGTTTGTTTGAAAGTGAGGTGGCTGTAGGAAATAGAGTAGAGAACACTGCAAGCTAATGGTAGCTGTAGAAGGGGAAAGTAGAGAGGAATGCAAGCCAGTGGTGCCAGGGGAATACGCTCTCAAGATGTTTTTGTAATGCCGGTTTCATTTAACGTTAACTTACTATACCCAACTGGCACTTAATCCATATTCCAAATTCACCCCCATTCACTATCAGTGACCTGTGCTGTAACTAGATATGTGTCCCAAATAACTGTCCTGTCTGCCTTTCCAAGTGCTTCTATCTAGGCTACGGTCCACTTTAAGTAGCCAATGGCCTCTAATGTATGTGGGCCAACACTCTACGACAATCAGGTCATAGTCAACACACTTGCACTAGATCTATACTTATCCTTTTAGCTACATCTTTGAAGCCACCAGCCCCTCCCCCCTTTCCAAAAAAACAACAATGTGCTGCCTTGTCTCATGTTCATTGTTCTGCGTGCTGAATTTTCTATTATTGTTTCTCACGTGACTTCGCCATTTAAAGGTATACTCCTGGACCCCAAACCCCTAAGACAATAGGAACACAATTGTGCATGGGGCTGTTTCTGGGGGAGTGGGTGGGTGGGTGGTAGCCTAGGAACGCAGTCAGAGGAGGGGCAGAAGCAGAGTGCCAGCCACTATGCTATGTGCGTGCACATGTTATGCGAGTGCGATGCTGCATGCACTCTGAGGGTTGCGTTGCTCTAAGCTACCTGTCACTTCCTCCGATACGGTCACAACCACCGCTGTATACTGCATTTCCAGAGCAATTATTGCCATGGCGACGAATCCGAGGACACGCTCATAACGGCGCGCGGGCGTGCGCACGGAGAGCCGCGCACGTGACAGCATGAATCAGGGAACGCAGGCTCATGTAATTGACGTGCAGGGGATGGGGGAGGGAGCTGGGGGGGATGATGGCAGGGTTAGCTGGACGGAAATCTCGGGGGTTTGTGACACACTTCCTGTTTGTTCCTGGTGGCCATCTGCTCTCCCACTGCTCATTTCCTCCTCTGTGTGTGTGTGTGTGTGTGTGTGTGTGTGTGTCCACAGGCTGGCACATGAGAGCCTGCTCTACTTCGATGCCTTCAAAACCAGAGACGTAGCTACGCCAATTTTAGGGGGGCTCCATCTTCCGCTCTCTTGTTGACGTTGGAGGCATGCATGGGGACGGGGAGTCAACTGTCTTATTTGGAGAGATTTTAAATATTTCATATTGGTATTCATACCTTGAGCCAACCTTGACAAAGAAATAGACCACATCTGTTGTTAGCCTTTAAACAGATGATGAAAATACATTATGGGGGAGCAGGCCCACTTGCCCAGACCCCCCCCTCTCCTAGCAGAGGCGTAGCCCCCTTACCCACAATTCCCTCAGTGAGGTCCCTGCCTCAAACAGCGGCGAGGCGCAGCGATACATACAGCAACACCAGTGCTGTATGCTGTATTATTACCCAGGCGGCTGCCGTTGCGAGGTATGGCCATGAAGGAGCCCAGGCTGCCCCCGATGACGCTGTGGGGCCGGCGCAGCGGGGGCTTCTTGAAGGAGCCCGTGTACTGGTGCAGGAAGGAGTGCATGCTGTGGGAGGTCGGAGGACGTCCGTTTCGCACGATGGGCTCTGCAGAGACAAACGGCACGCACACACACACACACACACACACACACACACACACCACATGAGCCCTCACGACGTCCAGGGAGCAGGGAACAGAGCAGAAGTACAGGCAGCAGGTGGAGTCCATCCTGGCAAGGCAACGCTGGGTGTTATCAGTGGACGTAGGACTTGTAGGTACCATGCAATGCAGGTATTCTATTCAAATGTGTTGGTGCGAAACAGTGTATTTTATCTGTCCCCAGAGCAATTGTTTGGTATAACGGAAACTACATGTTATATTATCATCCGGTATGGGTTTTTTTTTTTTTTTGAGAAGCAAATAATATAAACTGGGCATCTGGAAATGACATCTAGAGTCCGTATCAGTGTTTATTATTGATAAAGCCCAGTTTAGTCAACATTGGCATTGTTATGTACCTAGATTTTTCCACTGAAATAGTGGGCAGGCAGAGAGAGTGAGAGAAAGCAGACTGGAAGGCTCTAAGATGATTGATCGCTGAAATATTTCTGGCTGCTGTTCAATATAAAGGATGGACGTTGTTTCTGCCAGTACATGGGTGTGTTAGTCCACCATTGTTAACACTGATACATTAAGAGTAGTAGATTAGACTACAATTATTAGAGGTTGTTCAGATAATTACCCTATATATCAGTTTAACCTCCATTGGTTCATTTAAATGTCTTTTCGACAGTACTGACACACACTAACAGGTGAGGCTTTGCTATAAAAAAAAGAAAACGAAAGTTACGTAATGTGGAAAAGGTCAAAAGAGATTCAATGTGTTTCCTGCCTTGAAATACCGTGATTTCTGTGTGTGTGTGTGTGTGTGTGTGTGTGTGGCTTGCTGGGTCTCTCTGCCAGCTACCTTCTCACTTCGTTTCGATTTTACTTTCATTTGACAGGTCTCCTGCAGCGCCTGTCTGTGATCGTTCCTTAGCAGCGAGCCCTGCTACTGGTCGTGTTACGTAAATCGAAAGCTACTCTCCAGCACTCTAAACGGGGTAATCGCTTTTCTCTACCAATTACACTTGTAGGCCTGTTTGTACAGACTTTACACATGGTGGCATTTAATCATTTAAATGCCACTAGGAATATGTAATTGCAACAAGAAATGTGCTCCCTATTGCATGTTCATTTTAAATACCGTCTCCACCATGTTCTGATGTGGTCTGCTTTGTTATGGTGCTTGTATCGTGTGCCTTGCCAGCCTGACCAGGTGGTGTTGGCTCTGTGTGTACCGTTTGTGTTTATCTCTTCAGGTATTATGTCTGTCAGAGGTTTGCCCATGTTTAATTATTTTGTACCCCGTTTTTCCCTTTGCGTCCTTTCCCTTAAGAGGACACGTCCTTATTAGGGGCCGTAGTTGCAAATAAGAATATGTTCTTAACGAATTTGCCTGGTTAAATAATTAGAAATAAATATATAAAGTCTATTAAACAAAGTATTTATTCAGAAGTCATCACATGTAATAAATTCCAAATAAATATGTGGATTTATATAGAGATGCTTGACTGAGGCATCAAATATACATTTGTCTACTTTTCTAATGAATCACAAATTGCCTAAAAATCCTGGTATAAATACATACTACAATAAGCAACCATAAACAGCCTTAGGAAATGTACACATAGATTACATATAATACACTAGATTTGATTAGCTCTAGAACCATCCTAATCTGATCACACATCCCTTCTCACACACACACACACACACACACACACACACACACACACACACACACACACACACACACACAGACCGTTATCCTTGGAGCCCCCATCCTCTATGGTCATCTGCTCGGCCAGCTCCGAGAGAGACTCATCAATAGTGTGGCTGGGTCGCAGGGTCAGGGACAGACGCCTCTTAAACCTCTTCATCTTCTCCATCACACCAGGGCCTGCAGGACGCAAACAAATACATTATTTACATTATATTTACACAGGTGAGTGTCAAAAGTTAAAAGGTTTCCTATCATAAGATTCATGGGTTTTCTCATTGCTTGATTAGCTTTATAAACCAGGCTTGTTTGTAACAAACAAACGTGGCAGGCAGATTTGGCAGTAGGTATGACATCATTTCTGGAGTCTCTGAGCTATCCTCCCACTCATATTGTCAATCAAAAGTGCAACACCAACTGAAACAGAATGTTCCACTTGGAGGGAGCAAAAGATGGTAAAAAAAAAAGACCAAATCTGAGATTTGCCAACTTGGCAAAAAGAAAAGTAAGTATTAGTATGTAGAATTGCTGCCAAATTACCACATTATCAATTATACAAATTAAGTTTTGTGTGTGTATGTGTATGTGTGCGCGCGCAGGTTTTAGTGTGTTCTAGAGGAATTCACAGAGCCAAGCTAGGGGGAGGGCGGAATCAAATATATTTCTCCAAAGCAAAGCCCTCCATATGCACTAAAAATATATGCAGTCATGAATAAACTAGAGCTCCTTTGATCTAATATTCATAAGTGCATGAATGGTGCAGCCAACCTCTGTAGCTTACAACCCATCAACAGCTTTCATGATGCATGAATTAAACATGCACACCCTCATTACGGACACAATCTGCAAAAAGTGTGCGCGCACACACACACACACACACACACACACACACACACACACACACACACACACACACACACACACACACACACACAGGTTGACATTTCAACACTTGGGCAAGGACTTCAAGTCAAAATGTGGTATTGTGAGTATTGTAAACAGGTCAACCAAATTGATTGATTGATCCGTCCTGGAATTGCACACACACACACCAGCAAGAGCAGCTATGGAGCATTATAATTAATCTTCTGTGACAATGTTCAACTTATCATCAAGGATTGATGCGATCTCTTAAATTCCTTTAGCCATTCCTATTCAGAGAGCCACCCAGTCGCTAGCGATTAAACGGCAAGACTTCCCATGTCCAGCGCACAAACACACACGGTTAAAACACTAAAGCCACGACTTAAGCTTGATTTCCACACTATACGGCCGTCAGCATGAGTTGCCTCAAACTGCCCAGTGGTCATTTCCTGTTCCTGTTTCATTCTAAATCTATGACAAAGGTCAATCTATGGCGAAGGCCAAGTCACTGTGATTGACGGACGGACAGGTCAGAGTGTGATGGGCGGGCTAAAGTCCAGGCTGGGGCGATACAAGTGAGGACAGGCTCCATGGCAACAGCGACAGGGTGATAGGCGGCAGCTAATACTGGTAGCAGCTGCATCTTGTGATATGTGCACAGAAATGCGTGCATGTGCAAATCTGTGTGCTGCATAAATGGTGTGTGGGTGTGAGTGTGTGTGTGTGTGTGTGCTTGTGTACCACGTTGAGTTGTGTGCATGTGTACCTGAGACTGGATGTGTCGGGGTGTGTGTGTGTGTGTGTGCGCATGACGTCAGCCCATGCACAGGAAACACCTTGCTCTCCCTCTCTCTGGCCAGTTTCCCCTCATCATTGTGTCACCACAGCAACACACAGAGATGCTGCCAGCCTGTGTACATTGTGTGTGTGTGTGTGTGTGTTGTTGGTAAAGCGTGACAGACAGGAAATATAGTGAAGCAGCATTACGGAAATGTGCCACCTCTCATGCCTCGCACACCTGGACAGAGACAGCTAATTAGCTCTCCTTCCCCATTGCTCTTTCGTACACAGTCACACACAACCATGGTGAAGGAGTGCATGTGTGTTTGTGTGTGTGTTTGTGTGTAGACAGACTGTGTGTGTGTGTGTGTGCGTGGTTGGACAAGGACATGTGGTTTAATGAAAATGTAGGGATGGGATTTCTCTAATGAGGTATATATGGTTTAGAACAATGAAAACCAAGGCAGATCTTGCTACAGATCACATTGGCTGGTGTCTTTAACTCATTAAAGGCACACTCATTGCTTTGTGGGTGGAATTTCCTTGGCAGTTCAAAACAAACGTTACAAAAGTCCCTACAAGATGGAAACAAAACTAGCTGGGTGATATGTTTGTTCTTGGGATATTACACAATCAAAGAGAGTACCTTTAACCTCTTTTCTATATATATATAATATTTATAAACACATTTATGCGAGTGGAGTATACATACCCAAATGTATTCAATTGACAGAGCTTTGGATGTGAATAGCCTACTGGGTTATATTTGGCCTGATGACAGCCAGAATATTATGGTTACATGACTGATGTAATAGTGACAATACTTCCTTAACTGTGTTGGTGTTATGATCATATAATTAGCATTTATTTAACTAAAGACAAGCTTCCGTTTGTTTACATCCATCCTTCTTTGTGTTTCATTGTATAACTGTTCCTCCCAAATTCTCTCTCTCTCTCTGGTCATTAGCTGCATACCCATGGGATGCCATCTGCTGGGCCAGATAGCAAAGGGTTACCCTCCCTTTAAGGTAAACACATACACACACACACACACACACATTCCACAGCCATTCCTCATTCATGATGTGCGTGCGTGCCAAGCTGGATTCTTAGTAATCATTTCATTAATCAGTGTCTGGGGGGTGTGACCCAATCTAGTTGCTCACATGCACCCTCCCACTGCCATTAAGAGACCAGTGTCTACAGAGTCATGACCAAACATTATCCTGTGGAATTATACAGTTTTGTGGGTTTGGCAGAGGAACATAAGACAAGATAGGTGTGTAACCCTAGCGTGTGTACACGTATTTCAGTATCGGGAAATGTGTCGTGCTATGCTGTGCCCATGTGAGTACATGCATAATGAAGTTAGGTAAACAAACACACACCTCTAATAAAACAAAAACATTGACAGTTTTATGTGGGAAGACAATGATAAATGTCCATATATTTTGTTTTGTGATTAAAAGGCATTAGTGAAATTGATCACAAAATAGGCCAACATGCAGAAAATTGGCGTGTGTGATTTTGGATACATCTGTGCTGCGCATTCACATAAAACAAAGTGAGTGCATGATTTGGTTTTATTTGACACCAAACTAGCACTGCCCCACCTGATTTGAGTGAAACACCCTCTATTCCAGCCCAACATCCATTCCAGCACAAGCCGGGAAACTGTCACTTTTGTCTACTACTAGAGCCCTTAGTGAGATAAGTGTTCTTTGTGGTCCCCAGAGAGGACCATAACAGAGATGGTATTATCTCTCATAACAAAAGCCACTCATAGAACTAGGGTGTGTGTGTGTGTGTGTATACATTCATTTATAGGGGACATATAATGTGAATGATGAGTAGAGGCATGAGAAAGAGTTCTTCTTTACAAAAAAATGAAAGAAAAAATATTCGCTGTCAGAGAATCTGGATGTGTGTGTTGCAATAGTCCCCCCACGTGTGTGTGTGTGTGTGTGTGTGTGTGTGTGTGAGAAAGAGAGAGACAGGCAGAGACACACACACAGTATCCTGCATCCAGTACTGACCCACATTGCAAAGCCCGGGACACCCAAGTTGTCACAGAGCCCCACCCCACACACAACCTGTCACTTCCTCTGTCTCCCTTGGTGTCTCTAGTTGCATTGTGGGTACCCCAAGGGGGGCATACAGAAGGAAACTTCAAAAGGACATGCTCACGCATACAGACATACACACAGCAGTTGAAACCCACCCACTCAACACAGTTACACAGGCTTTAGAAAGTTTGACAAGGTACCAACTTTTCTTTCCGTTTCGCTCACGACTTGAGGACTACGCTCACCTACATAGGTTCCTACAGAAATTCATCTCCAGCTCGCGTTGCCATGGAAACCCCATCTTTCCAAGACATCCTCCGCTCTACATACATTACTAGGCATGCGGCATCCCAGAATCCATTGCTTTGCAGGCCCCGAGGACAGCCCGACTCCTCTTTTTATCTTTTGCCCCCTTAAGAGCTTAATGACAAGAGAATGTAATATTCATGAAATGGATGTTGATGAACGGAGGTTATATTTAATCATAAATCCATTGGATACACTAGCCCCGTAGAGGCAGTGGGTAATTTAGAGAGAAAAAGTTAGTGATTTTTGTAAGCGAAGCAGAATGGAGCCTTTGTGTTTGCCTAACAACCATGAAATCAGCCGGCTGACTCCAGGCATGTACAGTACTGCAAAAGAACACAGCATAAAACACAGTAACGGGGCAAAGAGTAAACCAGAGACAGACAGGGGATGAAGAGAAATTAACATGAAGAGGGAAAGAGCATTTACACAAGAACATTTACATTTACCAACTGTAGCATGAAGACAAACATAAATACAGGTATTTAGTACACCAATATTTATATATAGCACAGAGGCAGAGGCGCTATTAACACAGGCAAGAAAAACAGAGCGAGAAAGATGATGAAGCGGCGGTTTTCAGAAAGCGCAAGACAGAATAAATGACCAGTGTGAAGCCAAGAACAGGGAAACTATTGAGCGTAGCTTGTTTCAAGAATAGCTGTAAACCCCCAGTCACCAAAACACATTGCAACTGTAGGCTAACAACTCGATTAGAATACCACCTCAAAATAGTCCCACAGATGCACATGAGCATCACACTGGCTTCTAACAATATATCGGCCTCCTATTGCAGTGGACACGAGAGATGAGAGTCACCTCAGGCTGTTACAACCTTATTCTGGGGATCATAGCATGTACAAACCCCCACCCCCCACCCCCCCTACCAGAGGGGCTTTTTAATAATGCAGGCGGGATTCAAGATGAAAACCAACCGTAGTTTGTGTGCACACACACACACAGACGCACAGGACACTAACACATAGGCCTATCATTGAATTGATATCATTCCGTCGGACAGGCGGTACAGTCAACCTTCCGCTACACAACAAAGGACAACAAACCAACGCGTTGCTATGGAAACCAGCCCCACATCTTCATTGGCGTTGAGGGGAGACCGCTGAGAGGTAATGTCGTTTGTAGCCAATGACTGTAAATCTCCCCTCAGACCTCTTCAGTGTAATGGGCTGTGGCACACCAGCAGGTTCTGAACTCAATCACTCTGTGTGGACACTACCTGGTGAGTAGGCAGGCAACGCACAAGGTCAGGTGCACCAAGAGTCAAACCGCAAACTCTACTGAACTTACTGTTAGCTTCCTCGCCTTATGTCCTTATGCAGATGTTTTGTAAACAATAATACACCGTTGAAGGACTGGAACAAGATTGGCAGAATTTAATTATTGCACGGTGAAATATGCTCGAAAGTCAACAACATACATCAGCGAGTTACAGATCACGCAACAACCGCGAATGAGGGATTCATTCATGGTAAACATATTCTGGGTGGAATTCTGGATGTGGATTACTTTGAAATAAATAGAATTAACCTCGGCATGACAAACCCTCTTGTCTGCTGAGTGTATCTAAGATCTGTGGTATGTGTTTACGTGTGCAGGCTGTGTGTATCACGTTGTGTGTATATATATTTATATATATGAGCATTTTTCAATATCAGAGCATCTGTGCTTTGTGTAGAGTTACAGTATATGGTCTAAACAAAAGAATGGTAAGTCAAGACTAACAGAAAATGATGTCCCCACATGACCAGAGGAGAGGTAAACAGCTGAGAGAAAAGGAGAGGAGAGGTGAAAAGAGAATGGGAGAGGAGAAGATTAACAGACATTCCATCAGCAGGAAAATAACAAGGCATCAACACAGAGATAGTCTAGTGGTCTGCAAGGCATGGAGAGATGGGAAAGAGAGACAGAGAGGGGATGGGGGTGTTATTTTTAGGTATGAACACTGCAGTGTTTCCCTGTGGAATATACACACGGCCTTCTGTAGAAGGTAGCGGGAGCACGCACACACACACGCACACACACGCACACACACGCACACACACGCACACACACGCACACGCGTACATGCTGCACAGTCACGCTTCGCACTCAGCCACATGACAAACACACAGAAAATACCGGGAAGTTGGTTGGCCCAGTTAAACACACACACTGCAAACAAACTGTTATATGTCACAGGATTAAATAGAAACTAATAGCAAAAGTGTCTGTGCATGCACATGATGGGAGACTGACAGTCTGATAAGAGGATGAGCATCTGTGAATCACTGGAGGATGAATTACCTTAGAGGTTGCACACACACACAGCATTCTGGTGAGAGATTAGCCTATCTGTGTGTTTGTGTGTGTGTGTGTGTGTGCGCGTGTGTGTTTACAATTCTCTTACTGATGCTTTTGTGGTCTTGGGAAGACATCTAGAACTTTTGAGCATAAGCCTGCTACTACACTCCTGTGCACACACACACAAATCATCTACAGTACTTAGCTGTCTCCAATAATTTAGGCCAAACTGCACTACAGAACTGTCACATCACAATCGGTCGGTATGGCCAAACAAAAGCAGTTAAAAGTCCTCTCCTGTTTCCCCCCATTCTTCTTTTATATTTAAATGAGCACCTGGTTCCCACGCCCTGCCACTCCCCTAAACCCTCCTGAACCTCTCTGTCCCCTGAGGCCCTGTGGAAGAGGTGTGCGTGCGTGCGTTTCTGTGTGCGTGTGTGCGTGTCCGTGCATGTGTGTGTGAACCCACGCCATGATGTGTCATTGTTAAAGACGCTGCTCCCGTCCATCTCCGGTGACGGCAGATGTGACATTCCAGTCCCGGCAAAAGAAAAACACATACTGTAATAAATAAATCTATTTGACCTAATGAATCGGTGACCTGTGAAAAATGGGAGGTTGAAGAGGAAAGGGACGACATTGCAGAAAACACTGCCGTGTCAAACTCAAAATTGCTATCACTGTCTCTCTATTGTCATGACTACCGGTACCGGACACGTAATACATTAAAAGGAGCAATTTGCCCTAAGAAATGATAAATGAATGAATCACCTCCCACAGCTAATAACGCAGGCTGAAAAACGCGTTCCCATCCTAAACGAAAAATGTAAGGGTACGATTTATTTTTCTGATAACATTGATAACATTGAGTTGCTAGCGGACCTTTTTTGCTCGTTCGCTAATTATGTGACACAAGGGAGCTACATATGGTCCTGGCTCACCCGTGGCTTAATTATGGTTTCCAATGTATTCTGGTTGGCCTCACGCCTACAGTCCTTACAACTGCATGTTGCATGTGTCATGGTGCTCAGTGTGTGTTAGTGCTACATCCCGATAGGGATCTCACTTATCTTCATCTGACCTGATGTGAATGTTTTCACTGCAAGCTTGAACAATCCAATACCTCTTAACCTGACTGTACATAATCTTGTGCTTTTGTAGACGGCCATCCTTTTGAAGGGTGAACCGCGCGTGATCCACCTTGTTGAAGTGCAAAGGGGAGCCACACAGACTATACCACCTCCAGAGATGGCATGTTGACTGACATCCCAGCAGAGAGAGAGAGATAGAGAGAGAGAGAGAGAGATAGGGTCACTACTACTATCACTACCATCATCATCTGAGGCGTGTGTTGGAAGCAGGGGGAAGGAGCCTTGTCAAGTGTAAACGTGCCACACCACTGTCCTTCTCACCCCACAGAGGTTGTCATTGGCCAGCCAGTAATGGCATTGCGTACATGCCCGTGTGTGTGTGTGTGTGTGTGTGTGTGTGCGTGTGTGTGTGTGTGTGTGTGCGTGCGTGCGCTGTGGAACAAGGTAATGAATATTTCAGCAGCTCTGCCAGGAGCAGTGTAAGGGGACACTGTTACAGTTCCAATGTAAGAAGCAACATTTATGGAGGGGAAAGTGAGATAGCCCCACATGTGTGTGTAACAGTTTGTGAATGAACTCGCTTGTACTTAGAATTCTGGCTTGTTTTATGTGAACTGTGTGTGTATAATACAGTCCATGTGGGTAAAATCTACATCTACTGCTGCTGCTCTGACAATGACAGCAGTTAATCCGTAGATTAGGAGCCAATCTAACCAACCCCCACCAGGCAGGGCATAAAGAGACCGTTTACCCAGTGGAGGGAGGAGAGAGAGAGAGAGAGAGAGAGAGAGAGAGAGAGAGAGAGAGAGAGAGAGAGAGAGAGAGAGAGAGAGAGAGAGAGCTCTGCAAGCAAAACAAAAGACTAGGCCAATGTATTCAACCACACTCTTTTTACGGTAACACACACACACACACACACTGCCCGGTCAGTGCATGGTACCCGGCCGACGGTGGCGTGACTTGCAGCATGGACTGGCACCAGCCAAGCCAGTGGTGTGCCAGTTCCCACAATGCCCCTCTTCAGACCACTTGGGGGAGGGAGGGAGAGCGGGAGGGGTATCTGGGCTTGGCTCACAGCTCCTGGGCCCACCTACAACACACCAAGTGTCCCCGCTGACACCCGGGGACATTCATGCTAGCTGACATCACATCCATGCAACAATACACCGGCTTTGTCTGTGGCACAGAGGCGTACGCACGTAGCTGGGGTTGGTCTGCTTGCACCGGCTGTGTGTTAGGAAGTATGTTTATGGCCTATATTCAAACCACAGCTAGGGTGCGTGTGTATGTATGCGTGCGTGTGTGTGCGTGTGTGTGTTTCAAAGATGCTGCAGCAGACAGACAACACAACTGACAAACCGCTCAGTCAGACATTGTCTAAACAGACGACACACACACACACACACAGTCCACCCCTCTTCCACATTCCTTGCATGGTTCAGCTGCCCATCAGTAGATCGGCGTGTGTGTGTGTAACTAAGTTGTGCAACTGTGCAACTCCAAACGTATGGGGATACACTGAAATGCATGGGGATACACTGAAATGTATTGGGGATACACTGAAATGTATTGGGGATACACTGAAATGTATTGGGGATACACTGAAATGTATTAGGGATAAGCTGAAATGTATGGAGATACACTGAAATGATTGTCAAAACTTTGGTAGACAGTTTTTCAAGCCTGTGGTGAGCGTTAACATTTACACAGTGAGAGACAGCGATAGTGTCCTCGAGCATTTGGGTGGTCATTTAACGTCTACACTATCATTTCAGGTAACTGCTAACTTCCCCTCTGCAATTAGCTCTGCTGTGTACTTAAAAAGGTCCTCCACCTTTAAGAAAAGAAAAAAGTTACACGTTCCATGTTTTGCAGCTTGAAATTCGCCAGATGAAGATCTCCAGACTGTTACATGTGTCACAACAAGGCCATAAGTACGGACATGTCTTCTAAAAGCAATGTGTTTCAACCAGTGGTTTAAATGGTTGCTATATTGACAACATATATTTATATTGTTATCAAGGCCAGTGTTTTGGTATGTGGTGACATCTGCGCAGAATACAGAAGTGGTAAAGGCCTATAAATTGTTGTGTAATCCATCTTCATGTGCTTCATGCCCAGCATGAGAAAGGGGGGTGCCACCAAACCAATCAGTGACTTGACTTGGCTCTTCCGTTTTTGAACGTGTATGTTTGTATTTGCATGCGCGTGTGCATGTGCGGTGGGCACATGCTAACACTACACCCAGGATACGCAAATTATACTCATTATGAAGCCCTACAATTAGCACAAAAAAAAGAAGTAATTATAACTTAACCTGAAATCAACCCCCAGTGGCTGCACTAGAGTGACTTCCTTGCATTCGAGAGAAGGGTGGCTTTCCCTGCAAATGCAGATCGTTTCTGCGTTGTGCTATAATCAGCCCACGCATACGTTTCTGTTCATTCTCTGTTTGACCAATAAAATGAGATGGAAAGCGTCAGACACTAATGAGAAACCGTTTCAAATAAGAGATGGAATGCGAGGTTAGGCGAGCCTTTGTTATTGTAGGTGTGTGAAAATGTGTGCTTGGCTAAGGAATAGATTCGGGAAAGGGAAAGAGATCATTCAAGCTCAATGACTTGTTGGTAGCACATGTAAGGTCACAAGAGAAGCACATTACCATCATCACATATCACGTGTGTTATATGCAGTGGCTTTAGTGAAACAGTACATATAATGTACAGGAGAACAGCATAGAAGCATGTATTCTGAAACCCAAAACAAGAATGTCCATGTTTGGCCCGGTCTCTCTCAGCATGCTCGGCGTTTGGTAAGGAGCAATGGCCGTGGGCCCAGACACTCACTTCCAGCACTAATCAATGGCACACTTAACAACTACATCACATTACAACAGCGCCTGCAGACGCAAACGTGACAGCATCGAAGAGATGCTCTAGAGATTACACAGATGAGAGAGAAATATTTAGAGGGAGGAGGCTGTACAGAGCAACCATCCAGGCTCGTTGTCAGTGGCAACAGTGTTTTGCAGAGGTTGATCAGCCGCCACTACTGGTACCAGCTGTCAGATACTGTGCACTACAGGCCTGTGGGATGCTCCATACCGATCTGGACAGACGCATGGTTCACCCCAGTGGTCGGTCCGACTCCGACTGAGGAGTGCACGGCCCTCGTTCACGTGCGCACTCATCTCCACTCCTCCCCTGACAAGTCTTCAAGCACACATTGTCTCCCCCCCCCACTTCATTACAACCCAAGGAGGGAATGACAATGCTGTGTGTGAAAGGTACAGCACCGCCCCCAGTAATAACTGCACGCTGCGCTGCGCCGCCCCTTTGGCCTGGAAATACACACTGCCACTTTAAGCACCCCAGGGCATTCCTGGTGGGATAGACAAATAAACAAACAGGAGGACAGAGATGACACACACACACACACAGAGATAGACATGTAAACAGGTGCGCAGAAGGAAGGGCAGAGCCAGGGAGAATGAGGCAGACAGACAGAAAGACAGACAGACAAAGGCAGGCAGGCAGGCAGGCCGGGTGAAGGTGGCATTGGAAGCGAGAGAGAGAAGGATGGCTGGCCATATTGGAAGACGTCTGGAGAGAGGAGGGGGGCAGAGGTGAAGGGGGAGAGGAGGGGGGCAGAGTTGGCACCGAGGAGGACACAGTTGGCGGCCAGTGGTGTTGTGAAGGCGGCCACGCCGTGGCATGCAAGATCTCCACGGCGACCCAACTGGATAACAGACAAGGGGCTCCAAGTCCTTCCTCCCATGGGAACTGCCAACGCTGGCTCTATTTACAGTGTGTGTGTGTGTGTGTGTGTGTGTGTGTGTGTGTGTGTGTGTGTGTGTGTACAAACACTCCATCTCCTCCCAAGATCCTCCTTTATGTATGCTAATATGTAATGAAATCAAATATATATTAATGATATAAAATGGTAAAGTATTATGTAAGAAGAGAGAGAGAGAACTGAATTGAGAGAGAGAGAGAGAGAGAGAGAGAGAGAGAGAGATAGAACTGAATTGAGAGAGAGAGAGAGAGAGAGGGAGAGATAGAGAGAAAGAGAGAGAGAGAGAGGAGTCAGTATAATTAGTTTAGCCTTGGGGGGATGGCTTTCACAACCTAACGCCTGGATCTCAATGTGGGTCAATAGAACCGCAAGAAACACACACACACACTTCAAGGACAGTTAAGAACATCAACAGTCCACACACACACACACACACACACAATTTACATGTATACGGGTTAATTTAACACACTGACATCTGATCCACCATAGGCTAAACAACAAATTGTGATATTCCAATGATTTTTGTTTATTTTCGTGGTAAACGGACGCTACAGGTCATGATTCGCATTAATCCCTATTCAATTAGCATTACATTTTAAGAACGTGTTTAAAAAGAGAAAAACAATTGGATGGTTGAATGAATGGTAAAAAAATGAAAGGTAAAAAAAATGGCATCTGTTAGCCACGCATATCTAAACAACGCACGCAGGTTTCAAGTTTTTCTTATCATAATATTCTGTCTAATTATATAGGCCTAGTCTAGGCTTGTTCAGCATTGTATAACAGGTAGGAATTAAAATCGCACCTGATGCCGTTTAATAAGCGTAATATAACATATTATAGCGACAGTATTAATTAGAAATGAAAATTCAGCCATGAGCCACAATAGTGTATTGTGATGTAAGTTGACTGTTGACAGCTTCGCATTATGTCAAAGTGTCAAAATAAAAGGCGGACGTAGCCAACAGAGGAGGCGAAACGGCTATTGGCTACTGTGTCAACAAACAAAATGTTTTAAATCGACACAATGAAAATATCTAAAAAGGCACAAACGATTTTTGTAATTCAAACATTATAGTCAAATTACAACCAAGGCACAAAGCACATCTCTGCAAACGACAAGCTTATATTTGACACTAATTCTGCCTATTTAGTGTCTCTTTATACAATGCAACATTGTAGCGATTAGGGGAAGTCTTGCCTGCGGGAGAATAAATAACATACCCTAAAATAAATGGTTATTTGCCAGAAATAATAACGATCTAGTTCGACTTACAGAGCTCACTCGGTGTTTCCTCGGAGGCCGGATGCCTGTCTCTGCTTTCCACCCACCAGTAAAAGGCAGGTCGAGTGTGCCGAGTTGATTTCCAAACGTTCCTTTAAACACTCTCTCAGAGATTCTCCCGAGAAAGCGGCGTGATCAAATCACCTTTACACACGATTGACCGGATCCTGGAAGCCGATCCACCTCACTGTGTAGTGGGGAACGCGACTAGAGTGAAAGAGGATAGTATCGGTATATGCTACGGGAGGGGTGCAGGCTGTGACTGCCCGCATACTGACGCCTCCGCCACGGCGCTGACATGGAGAGTAGGGTAGGGGGTGAAACGGAGCACGCACACACAAACACTACTTGAGGGTGACGCAACAGCGCCCCCTGCGTATCCGCACGATCGATGGCTCTCCGCAGCGGTTTGGTTGTTATGTCGCGCCTCCTACTGGACATTAAAATAGGCTAGCCTATATGTATGCTGTTTTACCACAGGGCAGGGGGGCACTCGGCATGGACAGATATAACAGGGACTGTCTCTACGGCTACGCCTCCCAGATCTCGTAAGTGGCATACAACCAGAATATTCAGTGAACATGTATCGGGCTGCGGACAGACTCAAAGTGGTATTTAACCATCTTGATCGACCGTCTGCTTTTCTCGTATCCTTTTGACTTTTTGAGTGCCTTGTACCATTTGTTTTGCTGTAAAGCTATAGACACCCATGGACGTGATCTGTTTCGCGGCTTCGTCCCTAACGATAGGTCGGTGTCGAGGAGTACGACATAGGCCTTCACAGCTTCGCCGACGATTTGCGTACATGCAAAACAATATGTTAACAAACAATGTGTATCTTTGTACAGTGGCATGATCCTTGACATACTAAACATAATGCATCTCCTACTTCTGGCGGACACACCACCTATGTTCACCAACAAGTGCTGCGGTAAGAAGAATATTGCAATCGTATAAATGTACAGTAGGTTTTTATTTATTTATAGTTTATTAGCCGTTTTATTTATTGAATCAGTTGCGTCCAGTGGACACATTGCATTGCTTTTGTTATGACCCTTGGCACACATACAGTCGCACAGTAGGCCACCACATCTATACAAAGTTCAAAGATCATTTTGTTATTCAAATCATGCATACCTTTTTTATTTTGTTATTAAGATATACGACAGACAATAAGTTGCTGACCCCAGAACAGAGACTGTTCTACGAGTTGAATGGCTACCTTCTCATCAAGAACCTAGTTTCTGATGAGGACATCGACAGGTTCAGGTAATAATACAGATTTAAACGTCAACAAAAAGTGTTTTAGTAGACTATCAAGCAGTGTGTCAGGCCTGAGAAGTAGTCAAATCCTTAGACTGGGATTTTTTTCTGTTTACTAGTCAGAAATAACTTGCCTTTTGTTTCATAACATTTCATGGATCACTGTGTCAGTTCAACACTAGTTGGCCAGATGAAGGGGGACTATAACAGTTGTGTTTATTTATAGACAGGTCTAAATAGCATAGTTCTAATGTGTGTTTATGTGTTTACATACTCAAATACAGCAGATATATGGGATTGAAATTGCTACATACATACCTGCATACATACATAATTATAAAAATATATATTTTTAATATAAAATATTAAAGAAACTTACAAAACAATAGCTTACTAAAGAGGCAAGTGCTAGCAATAGTCCTCAACAAGAAATAAGCTTTGCTGTGATCATTGTGTGTGTGTGTGTGTGTGTGTGTGTGTTCTTTAGGGCAGAGTTTGAGAGGATCTGCCGGCGGGAGGTTGCACCACCTGGCCTGGTGGTGATGAGAGATGTGGCTATTGCCAAGTCTGAGTTTGTCCCCAATCAGAAGGCCGTGTCCAAGCTGCAGGACTTCCAGGAAGACCCCGAACTGTTCCGCTACTGCACCTTACCACAGGTACACACACAGTCAGTCACAAACTTAAAATGATCATTTATCATTTAAGACCTCACCACTGTTTTTTGGTTGGAAATAATATCAACGGACACTAAACCTTACCTCACAGTGAATCTTAATATACATTTTTCTGAGACCGTAACTATATTTGTCGTTACTCCACATGTTCTAAGACATTTCCTATTGCAGATCCTGAAGTATGTGGAGTGTTTCACTGGACCCAACATCATGGCCATGCACACCATGCTGATCAACAAGCCTCCAGATACAGGTATGGGAGCCTGTCTTCTGGAGGTTTCCATGTCAGCGAGAGCTAAAGGCCACCGTATGCTGGCTGCATTATGATACGTGTCAAAATAAGATTGGTTGGTAGAACAAAGACAACAACTAAATACTGTAGTTCTATTTTAATACACAAAACATTTACATGTCCTTCCTTTCCCACGCAAACTACATATTGTCACACGGATGAAGGAGCACACTTGGCCAATGAGTTAATAAACTGTATTTATTGCAAAAGAAAGTAAACCACAGTCAACACCTAACAAAGCGTAACAAGACCAAAGTACTTACAGGAAACCAAGGCTAACTGATATTGTACAAAACTCAGGTATGGTTTATTGTTATATTGCTGCACTGCCCCTCCCACTCCAGAAACACAGGAGCATATGAACTTAATAGGTAACAGGTGAGACTCTTCTTCTGGCCTCTGCTGCCAGCAGCTGGTGAGGCAGGATGTGACAAGTTTTATGTAGTTATGTAATTTCAATTATTTTCCTGCTCTCCATTGAAATTGTAATATTTCCTCCATGGAGCTGAATCTACATAGCAGTGTCACTCACGTGTGATAGTTAGCAGATAGGGAAGTGCGTCTTACTTTTGAAAGAAAGCACTTCACATCATTTCTTTTTCACAATCTTCTGCATTATTTTGTTTACTGAGTGATGCTCCTTGCCTGACCGTGAGGTTCCTGTGCTGTGTCGCAGGCAAGAAGACATCTCGCCACCCCATGCACCAGGACCTGCATTATTTCCCCTTCCGGCCATCTGACAAGATCGTGTGTGCTTGGACTGCTATGGAGAGAATCAACAGACAAAATGGCTGCCTGGTGGTTTTGCCGGGAACGCACACCGGAACCCTGAAAGAACACGACTACCCTGAGTGGGAGGTAAACAAACACACACACACACGTTAAATGTGCACGGACATACAGGCAGGTGGTGATGCTTTTCCCCCTCCTCCGTTTGCTCTGCCCAGGGTGGGGTCAACAAAATGTACCACGGAGTGCGTGACTTTGACCCCCAGCATCCCAGAGTGCACCTGGAGATGGAGAAGGGTGACACAGTGTTCTTCCACCCGATCCTGATCCATGGCTCGGGAATGAACCAGACACAAGGCTTCCGCAAGGTGGGTACCTTGTACGAGAATCCTTGGAGGAGCCATAGACACATTACTACCCAGAGATCTCTTTGCCTGGCTCCGCCCGCCTACAGTATTGCTCTGAGCTAAATGTTTTTCGCTGAGTTTATGGTCTGGAAACCATGTTCGCATTAGCGTTTTCACAGCCACCCTACAGCTGGACCAATCAGAGTGGGTTAGTGCAATGACGTTGATGTCGAGCATGTTTTGAAATGGTGGTAGAGATACCAGGCTATCAAAATGCATCCATCCATCCATCCATCCGTCCGTCCATCCAAATGCTGTCCAATAGTTGAAAAATTAACCAGAGGTCTACTCCCAGTAGGAGGCAACGGCTGTTAGCCCTTCCCAATGGAGCGACCCTATTATTCACAAAGTGAATTATTGGGTTACACCAGGCTAGGACGCACTAGCAAGGAGGCTAAAGCCCATGGGCCCTAGTGTCTGTCTCTAGAACATCCTTGAGGTGTTGGAGAGTTACGTTACGTCACAACTTTACCAGTTGGGTACTGTTACATGTACAGGCCATATCCTGCCACTACGCCAGCGCTGACTGCTACTACATCGACGTGAAGGGAACCACGCAGGAGAACATTGAGAAGGAGGTGAAGGAGATAGCAACCAGGAAGTACGCTTTAGACGACACAATCACCTTCCAGGTACTATCGTGTTTGTTTACCTAACAGTTGCATAATGCAATGAGCTTGCCAGTTACTTTTGATCTTATTTAAAGGTGCTCTATGATATTTCAAGCATTACTATAGCAGCAAACAACTATTTTCTACATAAAGGTATAGTGAATTAATGGTATTTTGAGCAGTGAACGACATCACACTCACTCTGTGTGTGTTGCAATGTTAGCTCTTCTATTCTCTGTTTACATTGCTGGACTAGCCACCCTTACATGTTAGTGTGTGTGTGAGTATTTGTTTTGCTATGAAATGCTGGTGCATTTAGTGTGACATCTAGTGGCAGAAAGTCATAAAGGTGCTCGAAGCATTTGTAGACAACTCTGGAACTACAGTAACTGGACATAATTTAACCCTTTAATTTCTCTCTGTGCTGTAGGATACCTGGGCTCTACGGGGCCGCCTGGTGCAAGGAGACAGGACTTCACTGTGAAGGTGAAGGTGCATTGAAGAGGATGTGAGCTTTCTATAACTGACAAGAGCTGTGAACATAGAGTGGTACTGTAAGTGATATAATATGTCAGTATAGGGTTGATTTTTAGATAATCTAGATTTACTAGATTAACATTCATAAACGTTATGATTTAATCTTCTCATTCTGTATTTTATACACTTATTTAAAGGTTTTAAAAATCAGTTATTGACTTTAATGACCTGCAGCATTTCTTCATAGTATTTCGGTTTTCAAATGTTTTACAAACCCCTTGGCTTGTTTGTTATTACAGCAATTGCCAGTTTGCCTTACTTGCATTGAATCATGTACATTTGTTTATAATATTACAGCAATGTAATGTAATGTAAAGATAATTGTCATTATTCTCATTCTTTAAATTAAATAGTGAGTTTACTGTGCTGATGTCATTTTTGAATGCACGTGTAGTTCTTCAAATGACCTGGGTTATCTCACACCCCTACCTCACCGCTGGTGTTGTGCCATTACATAAAGGCACCTTGCCGACTTTTACTGCTTGACAAGTGCTGTTCCTGAACAAAACATTAAATCCATGCTTGTTTCAATGACAAGCTCCCTGATGGACTCAAATCTATGACCTCCCCGTAGAGGAGCTTGATGCAAAAATGAGTTCAATAAAGAAGCTTAACCCTTCAGATTTACCAACTTTCCTTATAATACCAAACTTTTCAAACATCTATAAAATGTGTGATATGTTTGGAGTATACACACATGTAATAAATCGTCCAATAATAGATTGTACAGTCAGCACCAAACTACTGCATAGTCTGAGACTGCAGGGGACACTGCTAAGAGAGATACAGTTTTTGGAAGTTTAAAATGACATTTATACAATCTCTCATAGGGTCCAGCCTCTTTCCTTAGTAAGGCTCCCTTATTCCATATTTAGAATTGATTAAAAAACAAAACATATCCTTCACAGCTGGTGTGTGTGTGTATAGAGGGGAGGGAGGGAGGGAGAGAGGTGTTTTCATATGTCCCAACTGTTAAAGAGAGAATGGTGTCTTTGTTCAGTCCTATGTAGGACCTCTTGCCTCTGCAATCCAAACAGAGATGCAGGAAATTCAAGAGAATTCCAGCAGTTCCTGTCCCGATTGATCACAGGTGGAGAATACTGCTGTGCTGCCTCTTGTCATTTTGTATGCACAGCCATGCACACAAACCTGAAGAGATAGCGAGGTTTAACTGCAGGAACCATTTCTTCTAAGCTTCAGACAGGTCTGCGGTCTCTTTACTTGAGGGGAGACAAGCCAAGCACTTGTCCTCTTGCCCATTTTCCTAGGAAAACTCAATTCACAGACATGGCAGCACAGAAGTATTCACAAGTCGACCACGTATCTACTCTGTTATTTACTGAATCAAAGAGAATGTATCCTTTCTGCATTTGGCTGAGATGATGCATTATAATCACTATACAGTGATGCACACTAACTATTTCAACTTAAAACCGCTATTGACAGTTAAAGGAGGGAAAATCATTCTTGCTTGCAAACTCGAATAAAAACAAAAACACCTCTCCGTTCAACGGGTGACAGAAGCTCCACCCCACACATTGGAAACACATTGCGAAGGCTAGGTCATTGCTGTGAGCGCTGTTTGCTTACAAGTACCGGATTCATTTTTCAGCTCTCAAGCCTTACCTAACACTCACACCGCCCGGCTCGGGGTTCAGTTCCCACAGGAGCCCCAAACATAGCCGTGCAGTGTCCAGTCATCCTCGGGGAGAGCTAAGAAGAAACATAATGGGCCTTCGTCCTCCCTCGCAGACAAACAGACATAAAGGAGCCATTGACTTTCCTGGAGAGGTTCTAATAAGCGATTGGCCGGCGGGGCGATGCGATGCATCCCTCTGTTGCTATCCACCTCCGCGTCCACAGTTGGCCCGAGTGTTGGCAGTGCTACAGTGGGTCTGTGAGAGAGAATGAGACACACATGCATGTACAGTATGTCTGCCGCCATTCTTTAATGGTGTTCTAGCCATTGGTGTTCCTAGCACCTGGGGCCAGTCAGTGTAATCGGTGAGAAGACAGATCTCTCATTCGATAAAGGTATCGCAGTAACAGCAACACACACACCAGGGCTCTCAGTTTCCCCCAGGTTAGATTCCATTCCACCTCCCATTATTTCCCCCTAACACTCCTCCCCTGGGTTAGTGGAATTCCAGCTGGCCTCCTCTTCCCAAGAGGCTCTCTCACCCCTTCTCCCTCTCTCTCTCTCTCTCTCTCCACCCACTTTCCCTCTCCTCTCCCTCACCCGGTTCAGTCTTACTGCGAGCCCAGAAGAACCCAGAGCTCCTCTCAGGAAGATGTCACGCACACGAGCCTTTGTCCTGTCCCTATTGGCCACTGTCCTCATCCTCACACGTGAGTACCAAGCCAGGAGTGGGCGTGATGTGGGGGAAGGGGGGCTTTGTTTACATTGGGAGAGGAGGGGGTAAGGAGGCAGGTGTAATATTATAGCATTGTGCACCTTTAGGTGGATGAACGGAGAGTCAGACACCACTCACGCTTTCTCTCAGAGATAGCAAACTGTTGTTTATTGGTCGTGCGACAGAATAGTTGCACTACCATGCAATATTCTCCTCTGGTTCGCCTGGACATATCTTTGGGAGAGAGCATGACATGCCTCTGTGACAGTTATACAATGCAGCATCCACTGTAGCACCAGAGATGCTGTGTTTACAAATCCAGAATGATGTAACTATAGGTGTGGGGTCTAGCGGTTTATAATGACGCATTCATCTTCTTACTAGTTACCAGTGAAACAGACAGTGCTGCAGTCCCGGACGATAGAGAAGCAGAGCCAAATGGTGAGTCTCAACCAACACTTTTCAGGCATTTCCTACGGGATTTGTTCCACCCGCTCACCTTGAGTGACCTTGACCTTGACCTCCTTTGACCTCAAGGGACCGCGCATGGCGTCTTCATGCCCGGTTCCGATGCCTCCAACTTCTTCAAGCGCCGCAGTCGCAGATCAACCAGGCATTACGCCGAGCTCCAAGGTAAGGGTCGCTGGGCATCGTCCCACCCCAGGGAGAGAGCCCCGTCGGGGCGGGGGTGAGTAGAGGAGTGGTCCTGGGAGGCGGAGGGGTTCAAGGAGGAGATATTGTCGGTTGGTGTTACGTGGGTGATGTAATCACAATATGGACAGTAGGAAGGCCTGGCCACTGTGGAGGTGTGTAGATTATGGCTGGAGGATAAGTGTGATTTGCATGCTGGGTAAGCTCTGTAGGCGCTGATGACTGACTAATGCCAGGCCTAAACAGTAGCCCTTGAGAGAAATGACACACGTAATAGTTTCTTCCCTACATTATGAGATGTACATTTACAGTATATGCATACTTAAAGAGGTTGCAGGAGTCACAGGTTACAATGGTGCAGTATTTCTGCCTCTGCTGCACTTCAGTGTTATTTTTGCACGGCTGTCACCCTCATTGCACGCAGAAACACATTGTAGATTTGACTATTGAATGTAAGAGACAGCAGTTCGGTCTCCCATAACCCAAGCCGGAGTGACCATTTCTGCCTGCAGTCACGGCGCTCGAACAAACCAGCCCACATTCTTGGCAGATTAACAAAACCTCAGAGAGGCCAGCGCTGTCCCTTTTCCAGGCTGGTCCGTGAGAACCTGAGGGGGCAGTGTTTTAGCACAGGGGAGAAAGACTTAGTCATGAGTGATGTACAGGTACCAAGAAAACCCACTGAGAAAGTCACTTAATTAACCCTTAATGAATGACAGATGATTAATAGTCCTCTGTGCACTAGACTGATGGAAAATGCATATATTGTGTGACCCTATTTGTGTTCCTATTTCCAGCTAAAACCCAAAACATTTAAGAAGCCATATCGCATGGATATGTGCCTTTATGTTGACTGATGTAACCTCAACACTTCACAATCAGTTCTGACTCAGGGCATTAGATGATGGAATTAAGAAACAAGAAAAATAAGCAAAGATGCACAAAATGTACACAGAGCCTGTCCTGTTTAGCGAGTGCGTTTTCTACCGTGGTCTAGGGAGAGGTGTTTTTTTTAAGTTTCAATGGTGTGGGATAATGGTCTACTAGGAGTTTAAATGTAATTAATTCCCATGTGGAGATTTAAGTAAGCCAATATAATAAGCACACACCAAATGCATCTCATGCAAATACCAATGTAGTGCTAAATTTGTACACTTATCACCGAAGCTGTAATTTCTGGTAGCTATTTCAGACACTTTGGACACATTTGCGGTTTCACATTTTCAAAATAAATCAGTGGACCATAATTCATTGGTTCGTTGCCATCTTGGACCAGCTCAAATCTTCTTAATCGGCAATGCTGATTTCAGCCTCTTGCTTGTCACTACACTTGTTGAATTCAACGGATATCTGCTCAGTCTGCCAGCTGCCTGTTCTGTGTGCTCGCTGAAAAAATAATCTGGTGTTTCTACGCAGCCATTGCACTATAAATTATAACACAAAGCGGTGCGCACTGCACCACACAACACCATCCCAGCCTTGGCCATGTGTGTCCAATGTGGGGGGCGGAGCTTCTGAGGGAGCACCCTATGGCATTTAAGGGAGTTGTTTTTGTTTTGATCAAGTTCATATATCAACAATCTTTCTCCTGAATGCCTGACTCCACCTTTAAAGGAACACTCTTCGATTGTGTTGTGCCCCCAGAAGCCCAAATCTCCACCCCTAACTAAAGTGTCCATAAAAGTATCGGTGGCTGTAAAGGGGTGGGGGGTAGTGAACAGTGTGAGGTGAGGGGTGCCGTACGGGAGGAGTAGAGAGGAGTGCGTGCCAGCGTACCTTTCAACAAAGCTCTGTGTCCGCAGTTGAACAGAGGGTCAGAATGACAGCGGATGAGCGGAGGCGCGAGTACAACGAGGAGCAGAGGGATGAGTTTGAGAACTACGCAGAAGAAGAGCGTGACGGTAAGACGCAGGCCGCACAAGTCAGAGAGCCACAGAGGCTCACCTCAGGATGCCTGACCAATACACAAGACTGTTCATTTGTGGGACACAGGCGGCAGCCAATCCCCTCCGCGGTTGACCGTTGGAAAGTTATAGAGTGGCGACAAGTTTCTAAACTGAGCGCGGTGATTTGGATGTACAGTATATCTCAGCCCTACAATGGGACAGTGTTTCACGTCCAATGTTTACCTCTTTATCCTCAGAACAAGATGAGAGGACAAGGGAGAAGAACGAACAGTACCGGGAGTACCATTATGATGGCCTCTACCCTCGCTTCTACTGGTTCCACTGAGCATGCTCAGTAGGCTAAAGGGGCGGGATTGGGATGTTATCTGGGATTGGTTTCAAGTCATTTTTGCTTTTCAATGAGCAAGCCCATGACTTCAGACCAAAGATGATTTTGGTAGAACAGTGCTATTCTATTAATAAAACCATTAACATATAAAATATAAATAGCACAATATATTTCTAGAAAGAAAATTGCATTTCCTAGTCATTTTTCCTCAAAGCTTTTTTTGTTGCATTTAATTATCCATAAAAATGACATATGTGCATGCTCCTTTTACAGTCTTGTAGTTATAAACATTCTGCTCTAAATATGAATAAACCATGTGTATGTTAAAAATACACACCAGGCAAAGGGCAACACCAGAAGTGTGTGGGGGCATTTTTATATACATCAATCACTATTTTTACTGAAAACTTAAAATAAAGACAAAATAACGTTTTGCCAATCCAAACCGGCTGTGCCATTGTATTTGATGTTAACGTCACCAGAGGTGCATTCAAAATTTGTAAACATAGTTTTCTGTTTCCTTTGAGTTCACCACAAACATTTGCAAACACACAAATGACGAAGTGACAGTTTAAAGAGTGAGTTTAAATCCAGTAATTTTGTAATGTTTTCACAAAATTACCACATTTCAAGTTCAAGCAAGAATGTTCGCCACAAACGTTTTTGAACGCACCTCTTGTGAGTGGTGAGACAGAGCAGCAGGGGGACATGAAGTGGCCTATTAGGTGTCCTGGGTAACTCATCAGTGTCACACAATATGTCTGGTATGCATGCGAGTCACATTCAAGAGTGGAAATATTAAGAGATCTTGGCAGAGGACAGATGGAGTTTGGAAACTAGACAAATAAAAAAAAAAAAACACAAAACCCTCAAACGATGTGATATGGCTCTCTGCACATGCCAGTCAGTTATATCCAGCTTTCAATGTGTCAACCAGTGGAATTACATCTCCATGATGCAGTACAATGTTTTTTTTTTTCCCTTCTTTCCACTCTTCATTCCTCCTGTTCAGGAAAATAGTCATAAGCCATGGGCCAGCTGGCTGGCTGACAGAAGAATGAAATGGCCTGCTTGCTGAAAAGTCAAGCTGCAACTGCTCTGTGCATTTAGGAAAGATCATCTTTATTGTGTAGGGGATGTGGTGTGTACTGGGGTTTATGACAAAGAGACTGATGCAGGTTTACCACTCAACCAAAAGATCAGTGTACGGCAAGTTCATCTAAATCAAAATTGGAACAATATACATCAAGTATGTCAGTCTACATAATTTAATCTCTTGCCTATTTCAATTCAAACATTTGTTAAAAACTATTTAAAAATGATCAAAGAAAAAAACAAACACCTAAATGACCCTTTTAGAAGACAGTTCTTCCCACCCACAGTGACTTCACGCGGGTGGACAGGAAGATGAGGATGAAGCTAGTGGCTGTTTTCACTTCATGCTGCAGAGGAATTTGGGCTGTTCCTCTCCTCTGGGTTGGAGCAGCTCACCGGCAATCTTGGGGCCCCTCTTCTCCTGTGATCAGACGTGACAGAGGAACATTGTCTCGGAATGCAATATAAAAACACTTACGTCAGTGTGGGTGTTAAAATATCTCTATTAAAAAACTAAATCAACAGTACCCAACTCTAAAGCATAAATATAGTGTTTTACCTTCAACATGCCATCTCGTTCCCACTTAAACAGACCACAGTTACTGTAAAAACAAAAACCATTGTAATACATTATGATTATGCTTAAATAAGAGAATACATCTTTGTAAAAACAGGATGTCAGACCCTAAGTGAAATACAGTGTGTGTGTGTGTGGGGGGGGACAAGAGACAGGAGGAAAGAAAAGATTCAGAAAGACGGAGAAGGGGGTGTTTGTCTCACCTGCAGTGCTTGTTGGGTAATCTGTCTAGGGCGATGGATCGCTGTCCACAGGGGCATTTGAAGAAGCGCTTCAGGGCATCGTGCCACTGAAGTGGGTGGCTCTCCTCGACGCAGCGGTCCGCAGGCTTAAAGTACGTGTATTTACACTGCAGACACAAAATGGACAGCGGAATATGGTAAACAGACCTTTAACCAAAGTTATGTCTACCCCTGCCTGGGGGATCAGTTACCTTTTTACAGGTGACTGCTCGACACTTCATCTCCCTGATGCCTCGCATTTTCTCCTCCATCTGTTCCTTCTTCACCAGAACGTCGAAGTAGCGCTCTTGAATCTGGTACTCAGCCTAGGAGGGAGAGAAGTCTAACCTTAGGACCTGCGGCTACCATTTAGGAAGGTGTGGGTGTGGATGATGCTTCAAGAACATGAACGTTAGCTCAGCGACTGCACAGGCAAGAAAACATCAGTTGACATAAAAGGTAGTCGTGCCATGTCTTACCGCTTGAAGTGCAGCCCCGTGACGGGATTTGGCATTGAGAATCTTCTGGAACTCTTCCGATTGGATATAGTCGAGTTGCTCCCGCCTCTTCTTTACCGCTGGCTCCTCCCTCTCTTCCCCAGGTGATGCAGCTGTACAAAGGAAGGTCAAATGTCAGCTGGCACAACATAAGAATGCTAGCAAAACATTATTACTACGATTATGCTGCATTGACAATGCAGAAATTAGAAGAAGGTTTAAGAAAAATATTAAACATGAGAGCAAAATTTAAAATAGAGGGAAGGAAAAGACAAACATAACTCCTAGACTATATTATAGTAACTCAGTTAGTTTGGAAACAGCTGTGAGTGAGGAGGGGCTAATTCTCTCATGTGGTTATAACCAATCAGTATTGTCGTTTCAAACTCCAAGAGTAGTGCCTTTCCTGTTACACACATTAGGACGTTATAGGACTTTGGATAGTGTGTACCGTCAGAAGACAGGTTCCTCTCCACGCGGGCGCTGATCTCACAGGTGTCGCTCCTCTTCCGCTTCACCGCGTTGGGGTCTTCCTTCGCCAGCTCTGCACCTTTGGCTCGGAGCTTCCTCATGGCCGCCATCTTGGCAGCGGAGAGGCCGGGAGCGCTTGGCGCCAGTGTAGGGCCATGGTCAAAGAACACAATGTCCTCTCCCTCAGAGAAGCCCCGGCCCAGGGTGGGGGCGTGGGGAACGACCGGGCTCCGGCTGGTCTTGGGGACCTCCGAGGCGGCTTTGGGCGACAGCAGGGGCCCTCCGCGGACTGCCGAGACAGGGGCCCCGGGTCGGACACCGGTGGAGTTCTGCCGCACCCGCGCCTGGATCTCCTCCGCCCGCTGCCTGCGCTTCTCCAGCAGCTCCTGCTGCTTCTGCTTCTGCTGCTTCAGCAGCTCTGAGGCCGAGATGGACTGGACCCCAGCACCGCTCGTGCTCTGGGGGCCTGCGTGAGGACAAAGGATGGGGGGGGGCAGAGGACAGCATGAGGGAGGGGCTTGGAACACACATCTATACATAAAGTAATAATATTATTTAAACACTGGTATCTGGTATTATTTATTTACACAAGATAATAAAAAGGAGAAACTGTGTCAAATGAGCAAAGTTAGTCTCCATCCAACAAAAAAGCAGAAACAGTATGTTAACGTTTCTGTATCACAGTACTTTTTTTTAAACATTTTGTTGATACTAAATATTTATATGTGTTTACTAAAATGCCTAAACAACATTGACTATAATTCATATGTATGGCACAGCAAGTAGAAAGGATAGCCCTTTTCTCTGATAATGGACTGGTGAGTGGAGGTCAGGGGTGTTTCATGGCTGGGCTGGGTGGTCCTGGTACCTGAGTGTTTGCTGTGTGCCAGGTGCTTCTTCAGCTGCAGGGCTCCAGGGGATGGCATGGATAACAAGCTCTTGAAGTCATCTGAACAGCCGGCAACCTCTCCTGACTTCATGGCTGAAGTAAATCACATTTAAAAATGGTATAGTAAGTAAGGTTGAAGAAAGCTTGTAGATATTTTAACTCAATCAAAACACAAAAACACCTCTCACTTGTTACTGACTTAAGTGAGCTGCTTACAGCTATAAAACAATATCCTTTCTCTGAATTCTTACCTAGTCTCTTAGCCTGGTCAACCAGCTGTGCAGAGCCCTTCACGAACAGCGTGTCCAGCGTGCGTTGCCCAGGCTTATTTGGCTTAGAAGCACCTCTGAGGCAAACAAACAAATGTGTTAAAACTGCCAGTGTCTTTGCCTAGTATTAATAGTATAACATGTTAACACTGGAATGCGGTGTGTCACATGTAGACTCAAGACTGTCTGGTTCGATCTGTACACAACACTATTAGCGCACTGCTTAAAGGTATAGTCAGTCTCATTCTGGAGAAGTCTTGTTGATATTTGAACGAGATCAAAAGACAAAAACACCTCTCCCTTCAATGCCATAGGGTGCTCCCTCAGAAGCTCCGCCCCCCACGTTGGAAACACTTCCTCTAGTGGAGCGTCGTGAGGTGCGGTCTGCACCACTTTGTTTGTGTTCCTTGCAGTCGCCACTGAACGGAACGTGGCTAAAACGTGGGCGTGGCTAAAAATGTGGGCGTAGCCGACGTACGGCACTCACAGCGCGGTGGCGCAGGCGGCCGAAGACACGCCGCCGTAGTGGAAGCCGCCCTGACACAGGCGCTCCTTCAGGCTGCCCCCTTTGGCCTTCGCACGGCCCGGAACCTTCCCAGAGAAGGACGACTGCAGCTCGGCCCTCTTGGAGCTCATCTTCTTATACTGGGCCTTGACGTGGTACTGGCAGTACTGGCACTCATACTGCACACACACACACACACACACACACACAATTAACTTCATCCCATATTGACAGTCACCGTTCCTATAGTTACACAGACAAACAGTGGAGGGAAAGAGGGGGCGGGGGGTGGAGCTCACCAGGTTGACGATCTGCGAGCAGGGGTCCCCGTTCTTCTTCATGCCCTTGCAGGTGCCGTAGTCCTGGGCCTCCCCCATCAGCAGCACCTTCTGTGGGTGGTCCACCGACAGGCTCACCTGACCCAGGGAGAGAGGGATTACCACCACACACCCAGGATGCTTCCCTCTCCCCATTCTGCCCTCCACTAGTGACACAAGGGGAAGAGAAGCTGCTCTACCTACCAGCCACTATTGTTACAGTTCTTTTTTATGTACGTTATAACCAAGTGTTATACCAATGCTGCTAGTGTTACATACTTTATACATATATACAATACAGAGAGGAAGAGGATGGTGTCGTAAGCACATGAGGTAGTAGTTTATTGTAGCTAGCTAGTACTTTGTATTATAGTAGTTAGCTAGCTACTATAATACAAGAGAGCCAGCTAGCTAATACATGTTTTACATGGCGTAGTTTGTATTGTATTAGCTAGCAAGCAAGCTAGCTAGTCCTCACCCCGTCGTAGCCGTCTTTCTGCTTCATGTGGCTGGGGTTGAGGAGGCCGAGGACGGTGCCAGGCTCTGTCTTCCAGTGCTCCTTGTGCACCTCCCCAAACAGAAGTAGCGACACGCTCACCTCCAGGTTGTGAAGGTCGTTCAGCTTCCAGATGCTGAAGGTTTTGCCCTGCAGACAGACAGGCTCAGCTTCAAGGCAAGGCTAGGCAGTGTACTTCATACAGAAGGAAGACTCATTGTGCTTCACCAAATAACATGTTATAGAGGATTTAATGCATGATCAGATTTTCTTTGAAGAATAAAAGAGTAACAGAATAAGATGTCACAATAAAATATAAATGTTTTACAGCATAGCAAAATATAAATCTAGGCATGATGCATATAAAAATTTAAAGTCTGGAAGTCTTCTGGAAGTTATTTTCAGCTATTTTTTGCATAGTATATAAATGCCTCTTCTCCAAGAACATTTTTAGGAAGAAAACCCCCCAATTACAAATATATATAAATAATTTCTGAACCTATTAACTCTACTACAGCACAACAACCAAAGACATCTGGGAACCCCTTGGGTGGTCTAGTGAAGACTCACACTGCTGTTGCTCTGCTGGGTGACTTTGTGGATAAGCACAGCGAAGGTCACCCAGTCGCTGTCCTCCAGCTTCTCCCGAGCCAAGCGTTCAGGCAACTGAGACAGACGGATCAGCCTGCGATCCGCCATTTTGTTGTCCATCTCAACCGAGGACACGCGAGGTCTCCTGAAATGGACACGTCTGAAAAGTTAAGATAACTGTCCCTAGTTGCGAACATGTCTGTTAAAAAATATTCCTGGCTTAGGCATCCAAATTCAGATTTTTTTTTGTTATTTTTAACGACTGACCAAATAATATAGTAACCAAGCAACAGAAAATGACATTACATCTTAACCCTCGTAATGTACTCCGGGTCAGAATGACCCAAATCACTAGCTCTTGTGGCAGATAGAAGGTGCTAAATCTAATTTTACAGCTTACACACACATATTATGTGCACTGCTGGCACAACAAGGTGTGTGTTTGAAACCCGAGGACAAC
>JAODUG010088642.1:0-12137 GCA_027564795.1 Aphredoderus sayanus
GAAAGGAGCCAGTTGAGGTGGTTTGGGCATTTGTTAAGGATGCCCCCTGGGCGCCTCCCTAGGGAGGTGTTCCAGGCCTGTCCCACTGGGAGGAGGCCTCAGGGAAGACCCAGGACAAGGTGGAGAGATTATATCGCCACACTGGCCTGGGAACACCTCGGGATTCCCCAGTCAGAGCTGGCCAATGTGGTTAGGGAAAGGGAAGTTTGGGTTTCCCTGCTGGAGCTGCTGCCCCCGTGACCCGACCTGGGATAAGCGGTTGAAGATGGCTGGACCTCGTTGTGCCAGTAGTGCACATCATATGTCTTTGTAAGCTGTAGAATTAGATTTAGCACCTTCTATCTGCCACAAAGAGCTAGTAATGTGGGTCATTTTACCCTGAGGACATATCAAGGGCTAGACTCATTTGTCAGCCTGAAAGAAAGATGACATTAATAAAAGAAATTCTGGAGTTGGGATAACTTATATGCACACAACCATATGGGCAGCTGTATTGAACCTGTATCAAAAGGGCAGGCACTTTCAACAAATACTTGGCAGGTGATTGGATGAACCATCTGTCTATCTGTAGGAATGTCAAACTGAAGCTTGCAAGAATGGATGGTCTTGCGATGCTAGGAAAATATATTTTCAGACACCAGCATAAAAGAGGCTGGAGGGGAGCAATGACCCTGCAGCATACTTTTATTGATTTAGTCCTCTTGACTACTCCTAACTATTCACAGATTTAGGAGCTGATTTTATCACTAAAATTCAATGTGAAATACCCTTCACAGTGGAGTCCTGAAATTAGGACTATTGACCTAAATCGGCAAGTTAGGAGCTCCTTTTAGTCTTAAGATGATTTGTAAATATGAGTACAGTTTCTCCTAGTTAATAGGCCTATGTCACAATATTATATAAAACTAATTGTCTATTGTAAAATATATCAAAACATGTGATATCAAGTCATATAGGCATCAGATATAGTAAAGTAGGCCACAGAATGTTTGAGAACCTCTGAACTGTGCAGCAACAATGGGGCAACCGCACACATGCAATTCTAAGCTGCAGTGTGTCTTTTTTGAAAGGCATTCTTCATACAATTTTGGGTTCTTAGAAATCCAAATCAGTCCTGCCTTATCTACAGCTTAATATTTAACTGTAAAAATAATCAATGGATTCAGTGTTTGCTATGATGGGGTTAAATATACACAAACCTAAACTGTAAATGTTGACTTTTTTTTACAATATGCCAAATCAGTTTCCCCATTCTTTATTCATAAACATTGTGACAGTATATTTCAAAAGAGGTTGTGTATGGAAGTAAACACTGTTATAATGAGGCAATGTTACCAAATAAAACATACAAACTTGTTTAATTAAACATATCTTAAACCTAAAAGTCTAAACAGTTTTATCTTGCAGAAATTTAATAAGCCTGCAATCTTAATACATTTACAATGAAATATGGATATGAATCTGTTCTGTATATTGTTTAGATGAATATAAGCAATATACTAAATGAACAAATTCAACCTCCATTGGCTTCTATCCGTCTGATGATTTGAGGAAAGCTGAGATAATATGCCAGTGGAGCTTAGAAAACAACAATAGCATTTTGAATACAGTGACCAACCACCATTTCATTATGAACAGTATATGTACTTTTATTTAGGCAAGTCTATTGTTTTGGTTAACGTTAACACTTTATATAACTTTAAGCTTGAAAAGCATATGCACATGTGCAAGCATCTATGTTTCTTAAAGCATATGCACTTATTTACTATGGATATGAAGGAATACAAATGTCTCCACGTCCTGACCTTTGTTGGTGACTTCCCAGGCCACCTCAAACAGTAGCAGGTCTTCCACAGGCAGGTCTTCATCCTCCCACTGAGGCAGGACACCGCTCAGCGACGACATAGACAGGGAACGGGATAGTGGCATCTTAAGATGTGTCAAGGTCTAGAACTAGACTCAGTCCTACTCTCTATGGCAGTCTGTAGGCTCTCACCAGCATAGAAGCCTTTAAAAGACTGTTGAAGGCTAGTTTACACAGGCTGCTGTTGCCCCATGCATTCCCCCTGGAGTTCACTCAACCAGACCAGATAAAAGGATACCACCGCCCCTTTCAATACACCAGAGAGAGTGCCCACCCCTCCTGCTGTCTGACGGGGAGCCTGTCCCCTTTAACTTCCCTTGCTACATTCGACTGAAGTCCACAGGGTCAAGGTGAAAGCTTTGGCAGTCATCTGCAAGCACATGGACATGAAACCTTCCTGTGTGGGGTCCCCATTAATGACTCTCATTCTCATGACTATGTTCAAGTATCAAATTGATACTTTACCTAATTCTATGAAAATGGTCACCTAATGTCTGTTAGACATCCCCATGTCCACATTAAAAAAGCATGATTACATTTAATTGATTTTTATGTGCTTTGAATCTGTGTGCTGTCATTTATTTTCCTCAACAATTCCTCAGTTAAGGTGGATTGGGGACAGAACTGGGGTCCCTGGGATCCCAAACTATATGCATGTAAAGGCAATCTCAACAAACCATCCAAGGGAATTATTTTACAAGAAGAAATGTACATGAAACTCCAATCATACCGAGTATGATATACATACACAGGCTAATTGGGTCACATTGCAACAAATAGTGTATATCCAAATTGGTCCAAATAGGCTGAGGTGTGTTCAAACACTGGCAAACACTGAACTTGAATTGTGAACATTTTGTTTAAACATTTTATAAACATTAGATATAATCCCGTCCTCCAGCGTCAATGTGTGTTCGCCAAGAACTCCCTCCTCAAACTGTGTCCCTGTGTCCGGAAATGTTCACGGAGAACACAAAGCAAACGTAAATCTATTTGAATACGTTCGCGAACGTTTTCTATGTTCGCCAATTCTGAACTCACCTCTGGTGTCACAATAAGGGTCATGTCTTGTGTTAGGTAGGCCATGTAAACAAAATCTGTTTATTAAAGGTGGCTGCTGAAGAAAGATTGATATTTTAACTGTGCAAACAATATAATTTATACTATACATTCACATACACAGTATAGATATACATATACTGTACACAGTAAAGGCAGGGTCAGTCATTCTAGAGACAGCTTGCTAACTTCAAAATGAAATCAAAAACAAAAATACCTCTCCCTTCCATACCATGGGTGCCCTCTCAGAAGCTCCACTCCACACATTGGAAATTCCGTGTTCTCCACTTTGTGTTCCTATTTACAGAGCCAGGGCTGTGTAGAAGCACCAGATTCTGTTTTCAGCACACACAGAGAAGGGTAATGTCACATTTCGTGCCTGGGTCTCACTGGAGAGACCTGGGGAATCACTAATAATCATTGTTTGCACCTGGGGTGGATTGACAATAGGGTTCACCTGGGGTATTTTCTATGTATTTAAGGCTAGGGTGTTTCAGTGGTCATTTGTGGGGTTTTGTTTAGAGTTTTTTCTTCGGGGTGGTGCATACAATTAACATCAGGAGTTTGCTTTGTACCTTTTTGTGTTATTTTGATTAAAATGTTTTTGAGCATATTCTGTTTGTTTCCTTCTTCCATCGCTTGCAATCACACTCGACTCTTGATAGGTAAGCTTCTCTGTGCGAGGAGATATTTGGTGAACTTGACAAAAAGTATATTATCTTACACACTGACTACACCTTTAACTAGACAGCTATTAAATAAGGTTATAATAAATAAATATAAGACTATATACCTTAGAATATTAATGTAAATACTGTCATAGTATAGTGACCGAAGATTAATGATGATATTTCTATCAGAAATAGTTTAAAACAAGTAACTCTGACTTTGCCGTGAGTATCAGTCTGGACAGGCTTCAAATCCATGCACTTCCGTCCATTCAGCATCATACTGGCAGCTGTGGGCATGGATTAGGTGTGACGTTAGCCCACGATAGACTATGGCAGACAGATGGTTCAATAAATTACCTAAAAGTGCGTGCCCTTTCTTAATAGTTTCAATGGATGGCTCCCGATCCCATCCCATCCCATATCTGTATATCTATCCTGTTGTTATTTATATAAAGGCAATAACAGGAACAAAAGCTGGCACAAGTACTGTTGTCAAGAATAAAACAAATAATTGTATGGATATACAAAAACTCTAAAATAGGCCTAGCGAGTTCCACTGGACATTGATACGACCATGATTGTGGCTGCGATGTTAAGCCAACATAAGCTGGACTGTGAAATTATTAAGCACCAGCCATTACGCACCAGCCATACCCGCCATTACGCACCTGGACCTCATCCCAGTGTTACCGATTAAGCCAATTTTATCATTTAACAAAGGATAGCAACTCTCTGCGCACAAATAGGTGGTTGTTTCATGCCACAATGTGTGCGCGAATTGTCAACATTTCCAGGAAGAGAACAGATGAATAATGTATTTTAAGACCCCATGTCTTGGACAGCTCTGCAATTTGTTGCCAGAGATGCTCAAGGTTCTCATTGGCTGTTCTCCTGTCCCCCATGCGTCAAGAGGCCTGACAGGTCAACACCACTGTGGATATATAAAACCAAGTAAACACTTCAGGCCTATTTTTTTTAAATAAACATTGTTGGCGAGTAGATGACTTCAGAGAGATTAAGCATATATTTAAGGATTTGTTGGAAACAAAGACCATTTCTCTTGTCAAAATCATGAGGATTTTGGCAATTGTGCTGATCTCTGCAATACTTTGTGGAGATGAAACACTCGGATGGTCAGTACATGGGCATACAACCTCCCAGTGGACACACATTGCAGGTGTAGTATATGTCTTCTAGCCTATATAAAACACTTTAATAATAACGTGTTATGTAAAGCATTTGTTTCAAATCTATTTGGTGAAAAGTAGCTTTTTAAGATGGCATATTTGTGGCAGTGCCATACTAAGCCTATTTACTCATATAAGTACAACATGAACTGAAACGAATGCATGAACTGTTCAGTAAAAATAATAGCCTAGTTTGTAAGTTTTATTTTTTATTTTTTTATTCGAAATGAGACTTCAATTACGTACTAGATAATGCCTATAGTTACAAACATTTATGTAATTGGAATATGTAGTTACACAGTAACGACTAACTTTATCCTCAGGTCAAGGAAAGGACAATTCCCCGGGTATCTTCGAGATGAAAAGAAAATATGCAACCGTCAACTTACCGGATGATGCCAACCTGTGTTTCTCTCTGAGAGAAAACGAAAAACAACGGCGCCTATTATGCAATGACCGACGGAGCAAATTCAACTACAACCCATTTGGACTTCGCTTTGGAAAGCGTCACAACGCATACGTATCCAAAGGGGACCCGACAAGACCAAAAACAAGAAAGCTATTTCCACTTTTTCTCACGCGAGAACTTGCGGTGCCGACCTGAACAAGTCTCCGTTCCAGCAGTAGGACACTGCTGATTTTCAGTAGCTCTTTCCTTATCAAGCCACTTCTTCCAGATATCAAGTAACAAATATAATAATGCTTAGTTTTTTTTTTGTTTTGTTTTTTCTGTAAATAAAACTGAATTACATTTTGACCGATTGCAGGCTCGCTGTTGGAGTATCTTAGACCAGGGCATAGCCTACACTGGTCTGTGGCTCTTTCCTCCCTGTAAGAGCTCCTAGGCTCAACCCAGTACTCTAGACAAAGTTCAGCTTTGCCACCAAAAGCAACTGAGACAGACTGTCCAGACAGATGTTTTTGGATAAAATCATCAAAATAAATGTGTGTAGGCTAATTGTGTGCTACTTGTGTGTTAATTGATTGTCTAATTTCCTGCAAATGATTTGTGTTAAAGGTGGTGTCAGTGATTGTAAACTAATATGCTTTATCAAATTCAGCGAATATCTCCTCAACAATCCATTCCTTGTGCATGCTGAAAAAATAATCCAGTGTTTCTATACAGCTCTGTCTCTGTAAGTGGAACACTAGCCCAGCTTTGGCAGTGTATGTTCATTGTGGGGGGTGTAGCTTCTGAGGGAGCACTATGGCATTGAAGGTAGAGGTGTTTTTGGTTTGAATGAGTTCACTTTAAACGATCTTTCTCCAGCATCCCTATCTCCACCTTTAAAGTATGCTCACATGTAGGCCCACACAAAATTATCTAAAAAGAATAATGCGAGCACATTTTCAATTCGCCCCTTTGCTTGTATAGAATGGAAGGGAACAGCAGGTAAATTTGACTAATGTTAATTTAGCATATGTGTGGCTATAACAGTATAGTAGGCGTATGTATGCATGGTCCATCACATATTGTCAATATTGATGTGAATATTACCTGTGAATTTATGTTTGCATATATTGATGTCTCATCACAGTTCAGTAGGCCTACTTTTATTTAGTTTGCATGCACTCCTCTGCAATCTTCTCCAGGTAAAATGTGCTTTTATTGAGCTGTAGAATCAGCTGGTTTTTACCAAGCCCCCAGGATTGAGCAGGGGGATTTTTTCCCTCCTGTTATGGTGGCCAACACTGGTACTGCAGCGAAAGACCAATCAGCCATAATCGTCAATGGTTGAGTGAACATACAGCATACAGAGTATCCAGACTAGAACCTCGTGAAAATTGAGCTGAGTGGACCTGACACGCCAGATATGGCTTGTTACACACAACCATCTGGGGAGGCATCAATTGAAACTGTTTTATAAGTGCAAGCACTTTCAAACAATATTGGATATTGGAATACATTCATTCATTGCGCACATTGCAGTCATGCAGAGAGCATCAAAGGGAATAAAATGGCATGTCCTTTTACGGATGATCCTGTTGATGAAGAGGCTGTATTAATTTGTATAATTCATATAATAATTACCATCTCTAGAAAGTATTGGTCTACTTACTAATTTGGTCTACTTACTTGTTAATTACGTTACTTTCTAAATCCCAAATCAACCTCAACCACTTGAACAATAAGGAGACAAGAAACTGCAATTCTAATGCTTTCAAATAAACAACATAAAATTGCATGAATTATTCTTGAATTGACAATAATGTGTAACTACATATGTTACAATAAAAATATACCTTTTGAAATTTAATTTTAAATATACTATTGTTTTATACAGAATTGTTTTATGGTCTTTAATTAAATTACAGTTTTTAGATTACTTAGTAATACATTACACCCAACACTGTATAAAAGTAATGTAAACTTATGCATTGACTCGAGCAGCTATTTTCTCCCAAGCTAACTATCTGTCCTTCGCCGCTGCAGCCGTGTTGCTTTTTTAAAAATACTGTTACGTGTTCAAATTCTGCATATGCTTGCATAAGCACATCCAGTTCTGCTGGGGAGAAATATGCAGACCTCTTTTTGTTTGACGCTGTTGCCATGGTGACTTATAATATCTGCGCTCCATTGATAATGGCTTTTTATAGTTGTGGTGCATGCGCTTAACTCAGAATCAGTCAACTCAGAGGTAATTGAACTTACTCATTTCAGCTTTTCTGTAACCGGAAACTCAAAGAGTTTCCCATCTCAGGGTGAGTTTTAACTCAGAGTTGGGCCCAGGAACACCAGATTTGTTTTCAGCGTGCACATAGAACAGGCAACTTGCAGACCATGAAGAGATATGTGTGAATTTGACAAAATTCGCTTACATTTGCTTAACTCACCTTTTTAAGTATCAAAATGAGGCCAATTCAAGGTAAAAAGTACTGTTAGTATAGTTATGGTTGTCAAGCAGAATTTTTTTTATTAATTAATTATAAACACATTACTAAGCTGTGTGTATGTCTATGTATGCATGCACACATAGTCCCTTAACTTTGTGTAACTCTTAACTTTGTTTTAGCCATTGTATATCTCAAGTGTTCAGGTGAAGAAATATATTAAAAATTGCCTCTATATAGGGCTTACAGACATTAAATTAGTCAACAATTGACTGTTACTGGTAAATAATAATAATAATGCCTATAAATATCAAATGTATTTGAACCCTGTTGCATTTCACCAGCTGGTCACACCACTGGAATAGCTGTTGCAATAATTATAACAAAATAACACCATACACACCATAATATCATTATTGACATACATTGGTACTGTAAAGGGATATGACAACATTTTTACTTAAAATGGCCTCAACCATATACAGTACTGTGTAAACCACAAGAAATCAAGTGCGCCCTCTGTGGCTGCTCTAAACTGTTCACCTGTTCATGTAGCTACACAAAAGTAGAGGCATCAAAATAGGATATTGAAATGTAGAGTGAAAGTAAAAAGACATAACTTATCTAACTATATGTTCCAGTCCACCACTGAAGACATGAGATATTGGTTGCTTGTCCGCACAAGCAAAGTATGCACTCTTGATAGGAAAGCATTAAGCCATCACAATGGCCATTGTCTTCAACTTTAGCTGCTAAATAAATCTGAATAATGTGCTGATGTTCTTAACATTTGTGATGTCCTCTGGGTCAAACTGACCCAAATAACTAGTTCTTTGTGGCAGATAGAAGGCGCTAAGCCTAATTATACAGCTTACACAGACATATGTGCACTGCTGACACAACAAGGTGTGTGTTTGAAACCTGGGGACAACAGAAGGTTTAAATGGCACGAAGAAACAACACAAATACATAAAGTAATTATAATGGGAAAAATGCACAACATCATACACAATCAGATGGCACTGCAGTGTGCCCAAAGGCGATATTTTTAAGGACATCACGAGGGTTAAATTAAAGTCAACCACAAGATGGCAGTGCTGTTGTGTGCTGATTCAGACACAAAGTATCCACATGCAGGTTAGATTAACTTTTTTATTACGTGACTAGTGATGTTTCCAACAATATTCTAAACATGGAGTGAAAATAACAGGTGATATTCAATTAGAATGAAAGCGTTTTTATTTTGACTTCCTAAATATCTATTGATATTTGACAATAAAAAATAAACCAGAAGCAGGCCATTACTCTTCGCCTCAGGTTTTTAAAACTAAACTTCCATTAAGACTTCCATAATTCACGTTATAACCAGCATTACAAAAACATTTGGGAGTGTGTCCACATTAGGTGTGTGTGGTGTGACAAACAAGTGGGCCCTATGTGTGCATACAGTATGTACTGTATGTGTGTGTGTGGACATGGTTTGGGGTGGAGGACCACCTCAGAGGTCCTTCAGGTCTTTCTGGATGCCCCAGAGTGTGTCGGCACTTTTCCTCAGCTGAGCTACCTCGTCTTCGGTCAGAGTCATGTTGACAACGCTTCCCACCCCCCCGCTGTTCAGCACACATGGCAGAGACAGGAACACTTCTTCACCAATGCCGTACATGTCCTGGGGAATTAAGGCACAAGAATGGATTATGTACATTAGCATAAACACACTCTAGCCCTTAAGCCTTGATTCTAACAAGTTAAAGCATTATTCTTAAGAATACACTTTCATCTCAAGGAACTTACAATGAATGTATTTAGGAATATTAAGGAGCAAGTAAGGGTTACACATGTATGGTGATTACAGGCAGGCCTGCCTGTAATCTACACTGTTTGTTACATACTCAACTATATATAGTGCTATATATAGTTTCAATGGATAGCTCCCCAGATGGCTATAAGTGTACACAGCCATCTGGGGAGCTATCCATTGAAAGTATTTCAAAAGGGCAGGCGCTTTAAAAAAATACTTGGGAGGTGATTGGATGAACTGTCTATCTGTAGGAACCGCTATTGCTGTTTTCGAGTCTTTCGCTGTTGTCACACCTAAACCACGCCCGTAGCTACCAGTACAACACTGATTGGTCAGGTTAAATATACAGAACTGAAAGAATTGCTTGCCTCTCCTCTCCTCTTTTTCTCACAGGTCTCGCAAGTCAAACTACTCGTGAGATCAGAATTGTCTCGCGAGGCTAAGGCCTGGCTTGAAGGGGATCAAACCTACAGCCTTCAAGGGGGGAGTCAACCAAACTAACCACTAAACTATCCTTACACTAGGTGTAGGATGGTCTAGTGGTCTGGGTGTTTAACTCCCAGGTGGAAGGTTGTGGGTTCAAGCCCCGGAGTTGCTGGATTACCTGCAAACATCCTTGGCAAGATGTCTAACCCTAATTGCTCCCAGTAGTTAAGTGCTCCTTGCATGGCTTGCACCACCATGCAAGTATGAATGTGTGTGTGAATGGTGAATGTGAGGCAATAATGTACAGCGCTTTGAGTGGCCGGTAGGCTAGAAAAGTGCTATATAAATGCAGTCCATTTACGTTTACACTGTGTGCCATTAGTTTCTAAAAGTTGGTGCTGGATTCAAGCTGTTGAACAATTATTCAATGTCAAAACTTGAATGGCACTCTCTAAAGCACACAGAAAACTGTTTGTCCATTCATGGATATGGTATAAACATGGCGGCACAGCATGGCTTCTGTTTAAGAATACTTCCTAGGTCGATATGAAGGGCATAGCTTATGAAAACACAATTAGTCTGTATAGGTATACCGTAACGAAAACATAATCATGTGCACTATATTCAATTTATGCTAATAGATTATTATTACAACATAGTATTTCTTTAACAACTTACAAATTCTGTATTGTACAGCATGCCAATATTTTTTTAAATCAATACTGCATAGATTAAAGAAAAACATGCAGGTCATTATGTAACGCTATGACGAATACCTTTAAATCAGATTATTGCACCTTTCAGACTCTGGATGATGTTAGGAATGGGGATGTTAATATGAGGAATATGCTGGATCATTTTGGTATATATTGCTTAGGTTTTCATACTGTGTCCTTTCTTTCTTTGATATGTATACAGTATATGTCTGTGAGCTGCTCAGACCTTGACCATCATGGAAACAGGATGAACACGGTTCATGTTTTTGACAATGCTCTCGGTCAGATCGGCCACACTGAGACCAATAGCCCAGTTGGTGTAGCCTTTCAGCTTGATGACCTCATAAGCGCTGGAATGCCAAACAGAACAGCATAGTGATTATGAACATTTGAACACTCATCCATTTTTTCACACAACTATAAAAACAAACTATATCAAAATGCTGGGTCCGGTTTGAACATGAAATCAAAGGATCCTGGTTTCCCGGGCAATGGCTACCCATGCTGATGCACATGCAGCAAGTCTAGTTGAGGCATGCCAATAGTCTTTTGCTAATATGGGGACATATGGTGGTAAAAGCAGCACAGTTCTAGAAGGATGATAACAATGAATCAGTGATCAGAAGTGTTGGTTGGTGGCTGTCTTCACTTAAGGCAAATTACATATCTTCTCTTAAAGCAGCTCACAGTCTCTGTCAAGGTGAACTGCCGATTTCGCAATGAATAACTCAACATTTGGTTGTATTTAACACCAAACTAGCTTGTGCCACCTGATGTTGACTACCACGCCATCTACTGCCCACCACAAACATTCCCAGCTGAGAGAAACCACCTTGTGCCCATGAAATGGTCACTATTGTACATTAGCACTACTGCCAGATCTGTGATAAGATTGCAAAAAATATGTTTGCTATTGTACAAAGGTTTTGAGTTTAAAATCATTTTCACACACCTTTTAAAACAGATATTGACAAAACTGCATTTATAATATCTTGCACTTGCTGCACTTGATGTTCATATACAGACAAATCTTATTTTGATCAAACATCTGTTGGTCCCCCCCATTGGAGTGTAACCAAAACTGTATTATTACGGAGCACAGAAACATGGGAATCTCCAGGGAATTATTTTCAACCTGTACAGTGAATCTTTTGTGTAAGTTCAAAAATACATAACATTGTAACATGTATGTGTGCTATTAATTAGTGTGATGGACTAATATCATGTCCACAATCTATGAGCAATACAAAAAGCAAGCTCAACACACCCACCTGTCCACTACAGCCTTGTGCGTGGCCTTCCACTGCTCCTTGTCAGTGTCAGTGCCAATGTGGGAATTCAACTTCTGCAGGTTGACTCCTGCCACATTTGCACCACTCCACACAGGCACTGAAATAAGCAGAGTACATGGAATTATTGGAATATACACAAGTGCACGCAAGCACACACACACACTCAGGAATCAGCAATGGCAGCACGAGTCATGTAGGAGGCATATCACAATTGTGAAATGCGATCAACAAATCTCTCTAAATGTATGACTTGATTTATTGATGTTATTTAAATTAATGTTTTTTACAAATG
>JAODUG010088653.1:0-12136 GCA_027564795.1 Aphredoderus sayanus
AGTGGTTGAAGTTACGGTGACAGACAAATGGTTTATCCAATAAAGTCACAAGATGTTTATGACAGAAACCGCCCTAAACAAATAGTTCCTATGGGCAGCTTCTCAGATGGACTTGTGAAACAATCCATCTGGCATGTCAGGTTATATGCATGCTGCACCCGTGTGAAATCGGTAACGTAACCAGCTCTATTTAGGCAGACCGGCCGATCACTGGTTAACGCATGGCCCGGTCAAGGGGAAAACCGGCTGCGATCACCAGCCGATTGATCGGTGCATCTCTATTTACAACCTTTTATTTCTTATGGAAAGTGCTAGAGCCACATGTTTTTCAGTTTTATCTCAAGTAAGTGGTAGACACCATACTATGATGCTTGGTGCATGGACAATGTGACTGTTTCACATTCAATTTTCCAACCTCTGTGCTTTAAACTGAAAAGTAATGTTCAACTCATTAAGCCGACGAACCTGTAGAAAAATGTATTACGGTACATTCATAGCCTTGTTCAGAGGACATCATTCTTTAGGCTAAATAAAATGAGACAAGCTTCTACAGAATTCATGTGCCAGTGAGTAATGTTTTTCACCCAGTATACCCAGTAGGTATAGGAAGAAAGGTTAGAGATAAATCCTGAAATAATGAGGAATGCTCTAACCTGTCAACAACCAATGATGTAAAAAATGATTTGTGTTCAACATAACTTGTTTGAGCGACTTTTCCTTTAACTGTGTTATGTTTACCTGGGACACATAGTAATGTGGATATACTTGTAGAGTTGCAGAAATTATATTTTGTTTCAGCGGAACATACATCAAGACAACAAGGTAACTCAAAGGTACCTTGTGTAAAATAAAGTAACAAACCGTAGGTTTTTTTAAAACTCATGTATGGTGTTATTACCATAATTAGTACACATGTACAAAATACCAGTTCAGAATTATTGATGATTGCTTCTAATTATGATTAAATCCCTTGTTCGAAAACACTTTCAGCATTTGTTACCATGCCATTGTTTGTACTGTATATGCAATTTGCAAACCAGAGAGACATTGCGCTGCCCCTAATGGCTAGATAAGACAGTACATCGAGGACCAAATACTCAAATAAACACACTCCACAGGTTGAACATATTTAATTCATAGTGTCTAAAAAATAATATTGTGTACTTTGCACAAAGTAAACAGTGTTCAAGGTAAAGGACACTGTTCCTGCAATGAAGTTTATTTAAAATGATTAAGTTATATTTACAGTCAATTTACTATTTTGTATCCTCTTTAACTGTCATGCTTCCTTTCCTCTTGTTCTTCCCTTCCGCTACTAGCTGTTGCTGGATGCCGGAGCTAACGTGGAGGGCTCTCTGCAGGACGGGATGGAGAACTACAGCGAAACCCCATTGCAGCTAGCTGCAGCTGCAGGTACACCAACACCACAGGATACCCCGTGACAGTACGCTAGCCAACTGTAGCAAGCTGGCATTGACACCTGGCTGTCTGCATGATTTCTGGCTCACTGTTATCTTCACAAGGACATTATTCCTGTAACTGAAAACATGTATACATCTATAAACACACAGTATTAACACTGTATGTAACACAACAGAATACAGTAAGTTCGGTAGAGTGCAGATGTCTGCTAAGGAATTGCAGTTCATGTTTTTTCTTACAATATCATTCTATGTATTTTTCTAAAATGCATACAAGGGGGAAACAAAATTCCTGCATGTATTTTAAAGTACTGGCGGGCATAAAAATATGTCGAGCTGGTTACTTTGACAGATCTTTTGCACCCATAGGTAACTTTGAGCTGGTGAGCCTCCTGCTGGAGCGGGGAGCTGACCCTATGGTGGGAACTATGTACCGTAACGGCATCTCTACTGCCCCCCAGGGGGACATGAACTCCTACAGCCTGGCAGCAGCACATGGGCACAGGTGACACACACGCTCTCTCACACACACACACACACACACACACACACACACACACACACACACTTATACACCTAAATGACTTTGACCAACTTGAATGTTGCTCCCCCGTTCCCCCAGAAACGTGTTTCGTAAGCTGTTGTCCCAGACGGAGAAGGGAAAGGGGGACATTGTGTCCCTGGAAGAGATTCTTGCTGAAGGCTCGGAGCTGGAGGGAAGGAGTCCCTCTCAGATGGACCTGATCCGGACTGGGAAGGCCAAGCTCAAAGCCCTGAAGGAGGCCATGTACCACAGCTCCGAACATGGACACGTGGACATCACCATTGACATACGTAGCCTCGGTCTGTTCTGTGTCTCAGTGTCTCATTATAGCATTTGTACCCTCACACCTATTTAACGTTTATGATCCTGATTGTTTATTCCCCCTTAAACTGTATGCTACAGTACACTAAACAGAAAACCTACATTATATGGTTATCATAACTGCTTGTGTGATGGGTATTCACCTGAAACTTACCAATTACAATGAGCTAATGTGCTGGATCATATCGTTATGTCAGACATCTTTGCATGCCAGCTTTGCATGTTTACATTTTTGGGTCTTATTTAAGCCTGATTGCTAGATAATTCTAACGGTGTTAAACACTACAGTCTGATTGGTTCAGCAAATATAGAGCTGTCCCATGATTTGCCTGAGCAAACTGACTATTAAAATATCAGTTTGTGGAAATGTATGATCAAACCAGAGCTGCAAACACATTATATTAGACTTCGTAGAATTATATAGTATCATACATAGTATCATAAAAAAGTGTAGACTATCAAGAACAGGAAAAAAGCATTGTTACCAACCATTTTTTATCCTATTTTAATTGGTCTATGTCATTATTTCTCTCTCTCTTATCCTCATTTTAATTAACTGTTTGCTTTAAGAACTACTCCCTTATGTACTGTATAATATATATATATATATATAATTTAACTTAAGAACAAAGTCTTCATTCCCAAGGGCGGCCTCTCATTAGGGGATGTGTGGTTCATAGTACTGTAGTTCCTATGGTGCATGCTAGCTAGTTCCTATGGTGCATGCTAGCTAAGGCATGTGTATCCTGCAGGGGTTCCATGGACACTGCACACCTGGTTGGAGTCCCTGCGTACGTGTTTCCAGCAGCACCGCAGACCGCTGATCCAGGGTCTGCTGAAGGAGTTTAGCTCCATTGAGGAGGAAGAATACACAGAGGAGCTCATCACCCACGGCCTGCCTCTCATGTTTCAGATCCTCAGAGCCAGCAAGGTAGCGCACAGTCAGCATTAATGACAGCCTTATTATAATATTATGTAACAACTCCATCCAGTCAGGTGTAAGTTAAAGTAGCATTCTAAAGCTGTATTCAAAATGGATTAGTTTCACTGGTGGAGGTTAGGTGAATTAAAGAGCTGCCAAGAGGATGTGTGATTTTAATTCATTTTCTTTACATTTGAAATTATTACAACTGGAAAGCGTAAGAAGCAAAACTCCTGAGCAAATTACATTGCATAATTCACCAACCCCCAGGTTTTTGAGTAATATAATACGTTTGAAGTAGTCATATGTTTCTTCCTGTTTAACACTAGATGTGTAACAGACCAGTTTGTTTTTGTGCTATCAAGGCCATAACCCATTCAGTACTGAATGATTAATTCAGGAGCCAATTCAACACGCAGTGGTGATGACAACACAAGGACAAGGGATAGCATATAATTCACACTAATGCCCTATTTATATACTATATTTTACTCAAACCTGTCTGTGACAGAATCTGACAAATATAAAAATTCTGAATCTGGAATCTGGAGCATCGTCAAAAAAGATGGTTAAATACCATTCCAAGGTCATGGGCGACATCGGTGTATGAATGTTTGTGTGAATGTGAGGCTGAACTGTATTGTGTTTTAAAGTGATTGAAAAAGTTCTATATAAATGCAGTCCATTTACCATTCCCAGTTTTGTAAAGTAAACAAATTGTATCCTCTAGTGATTCAGGATCTCAACTCAGGTGCATTGATTACATTACGTTTGCATCCATGCAGAAAATTACAGTACCCTGAATGATGATGTAGTTTGAATAGAGCTTTTGACTTTTCCACGTAAAGGTCATTTTGGCTGCTATTTATCACTGTGGTAATATAAAAATGCACCTGTTCATTTATGGAAACCTTTCCAGTTGCTGTTTTGATTTTATAAATTATACTTGCTGTACTTATTCCCTGTACCTAAATTACATAATTTGGAAAGTGCCTGGGAATCATCAGTTTTGAGTCACATTACAATTTCAGTGGCAGTAAGACTCTTATTCTACTCAGACGACACGGTAACTAGTCAGCTAAGGAGGATTTATTGGGATATATTGGACATTTGCCATCCAACCACTCCACCTCAAGTCAAATAAGGTCCTTGTTACAAACTAAACATAACTCTTACAATCTCTTCTCTCCACTTTGAATCCCTTTTTTCTGTCTGCTGTTTTCTTTGTTCACTCAGTGTTTCTCTAGCCTATTCATGAAGCCTTCTCTTTCATGTGACTGTAGCCAGCTAGCCCTCAGCTTCACAGTGAATGATAGTCTCACAGGCCTACTCAAAATCACTTACCTCCAGTGATTATCATTTATGATAATTCACTCCTCTCGGCTGCCACTCATTACATCAGGCCACTGTTCCATTACTTCGGCTTATGATCCTCTTGGTAGGCTGTATTAGATTCACTATAGCACATAATTTGTCTGTCTGGCCCACCCTGTCCTTCTCTACCTAGGATGAGTCATGTCCTGCATGCACAAGGAACTTAGACAGAATGTGTTCACACACACACGCACACACCTACACACACACACACACGCATACATGCACATGCATACATTCCCTTATGCCCACAAATACACACACACACACAGGCAAACATGCATGCATTCCCTTATGGGCACAAATACACATGCACACACACACACAGGCAAACATGCATGCATTCCCTTATGGGCACAAATACACACACACACACACACACACACACACACACACACACACACACACACACACACACACACACAGTCTGGCTGGCTGCAATGATCTGGTCCTTGTCTGTGACTTGGCTGAGCTATGGTGAGACCAGTGACCCCCATCCCTCAGAGGCCCCCAGGGGCCCCTATCACAGTTTGGCCTGCCATGATGACTCCAAGGTAGAGGCCAGCCATCTTTACTTGTCCAGAGATCCCACTGCCTCAGCTTAGCGCTAATGCAATTCTATCACATTTCCATAAACAAACACAAATGTATTCATAACGCACAGCAACTCCTTAACGTTGAATTTCTGGCATCATGTGTGTAATCAAGTGTTATTTTCAGTGTCATATATATGTTCAATTCTTTATACATTATTTCATTGTGTGTTTCATTTCTGTGTGTGTGTGCGTGCGTGTGTGTGCATATGTATGTGTGTGTGTGTATGTGTGGTGTGTGTGTTTCTTTAAAGATAATACAACTGTTTGAAATAATAATAATATTCTATTATTATATATTATTATGTATATTCAATAATAATAATAATAATAATAATAATAATAATAATTAACCCCCACTTTGAACCACTTTGTATGTTGTGTCTGTCTGGTAACCACAAGGGTGTATGAGTCTATTGTCTACCTGGAGACCCTTGAGCATAACTAGCACTTGTTTATCCTTGTAGAATACATGGCTGTTAATAGCTGGTTTGTCATGTTCTGCTTCGGGGACAGAAGCTAGCCTGAATGGCTTCCCTGGGGACTTGTAGTGTTGTGCAAGTGCTGCACACCAATGATTCAGCTGAATGCCGTCCCACTCATTCCTTCCCACAGGCTTCGGTGCCACACACACCATCACGCAGTCGCACAATTAGAAAGTGGGCGAGAATATCTTTCTCTTTTATCTCAATTGTTCACTCCTTGCTTAGCCAATCACATATTTCCTATTCACCCTAGAGGTGCTGCAGGTGGTATAAATCAGTTTCGCTATTTGACAAATCACTTTCAAACATCAAAGGTCATAAATACACATCATATTGTTTTTATTTATATCTTTACGGCAAATGCGTCTAAAAATGATTAGAAGCTGATTGCAACACAGTCATTTTAGCTGGAGTTTGTTGGCTTAATTCAGCAGTGAAGGAGAGTGATCACTAGAGGTTGTTATTCTGCAGAGGTGGATGTTGTTTGGTTGTGGATGAATGAAAAACTTGGCCATTTACTAAATGAATGAGGAGGAGGTGTGGTTAGACCTCTTTCCCTTGGACACTCAGGTATGCCGGTCACATCAGGGATTGAACCCACAATCCACAATCTAACTACTAGTCTATCCTGTTCCCTAACTAGCGTGTTTTCTCACCCGCTGATATTTTGCTTTCCTGTCTGATTTTAATAGAATGAGGTGATCAGTCAGCAGCTAGCTGTGATCTTCCTCCAGTGCTATGGACCATATCCTATCCCCAAACTAGTAGAGATCAAGAGGAAACCTTCTGCACGCCTGGGTGAGATTTATAAAAGACTACACATTTAAGTGTTCATGCTATTAGACAGCAACCTTTAAAACTGTGACAGAATGTGCAATTACAGTTAATGCAGTACCATTGCATATTGTAGGCACCGTTACTGTAAAAAGCTAAGGGAGGGGATAAGAGTGCCCTCTACAGCTCAAATGTAGTATTATAATTCAACTATATCACAACTGAGGCAAACAGTTCAGAGAAGGCTCTTTCTGGCCATGCGTCTTTCAGACCCGCACTTCCTGAACAACAAGGAGATGTCAGACGTGACCTTTTTAGTGGAGGGAAAACCTTTTTATGCCCACAAAGTGCTGCTCTTCACAGCCTCTAACAGGTAAGCCAACTAACATTGTCCTTGAAATGCTAAAATAAAAAATAAAAAAAGGAAATTATTCTAAATGGTGATTTTGTGCAAGCTGTTATGTGATAATGTTAAATGTGTCTTAAAATAAGTTACCATAAAAGTCAATAAACCCAAATAATACATTATAATAGCAACTACTGCATGTCATCTAGAATTATTTTTGTTATTAAAACTTGTTTGTTGTCAACTATAGATTTTCTGTAACACCTCTTGAGGGGACATCCAATTTCCATTCTTGTCATGTTGTATTATCTGGTCTTATATTGATTGAGGAGGTGCCACACAAGTGTGTTATTTGGCTGGAATGTACTGTAAAAAATATATGACAAAGTGCCCCAGTGGCAGAAATCCATTATAAATTGACCCATGCTGGGCATTTTGCAGTTCTACCTCTACCATATCTTGAGATTTTTAGCCATGTCCCTTGAGAACTATTGTCATCTCAGTTTCTATTCGCTACATGAAGGATAATAATGAGACAGTGATTCAGTTGTGTTGTATTTCTTTTCCCAAAGGTTCAAATCTCTTCTAGCAAACAGACCTTCTGGTGAAAACACATGCATTGAAATAAGTCATGTAAAATATCACATTTTCCAGGTAATGTGAATAAAATATACTGTACTTCTAATTCTAATAAACTGCATGTATATATGCTGAATCACCTGTGTATTGTTTTACGCTTAAAACATCACATCATACTTAGCAGTACAGTATACTGTATTACATATATATTATATTACAGTATACTGTAGTACATATTAAGGCTGCATATTATAAGGATGCAGTAGATACTACCTGACTGAGCTGATATGACATGTTTACATTCTTGTTCTCTCTTCAGTTGGTGATGCAATACCTTTACTGTGGTGGAACAGATGCTCTACACATCAGAAATAGTGATGTCATGGAGGTGAGGTTGTCCAGATTTCATAGCAGGTCTGAAACAGTAGTTAGCTAAGTTAAATTGGGCGTATTTTCAGCTACTTTAATGTTAAACTAAGGGCACTAAACCCAATAATTATAAATATGTTATCATAAATAAACTGTATATGAGTTTTTAGGTTTTAAACCATACACACTGTTGTGAGATGGAGATTCAAGTAACGTAGTTTAAATATAGAATTAGAATAATCATCAATAATTGTATGTTCCTTATCATTAGTAGTAAAGAATATGATTACATTAATCATCAGCTGCAACTACACAAATATCAGTATACATTGTACAGTATATTTTGAGTGCTGCACTTCTGTTTTAGCTTCTGTCTGCTGCCAAGTTCTTCCAGTTGGAGGCACTGCAGAGGCACTGTGAAATCATCTGCTCTAAGAACATCAATACTGAGACCTGTGTGGAGATCTACAACCACACCAAGGTACAGTACAGGGGGAAAGAATGGCCTAAATAATGTCCCAACTGAATGTGACTGCGCCGTTTGGAGATTTACTTTAATTGGACAATTAGTTTCTATTTACTTCCTGTCGCTGGCATTGCAGATGTATCGTTGACGAACTAGTCTTCAGTTAGTTGAAATGACAAAAGAGAAGTTATATGTTTAACAGATTCAGTGTGGACAGTGTCTGATATGACGTGATAGTCTGACTCTTGTTTGCTGTCAGTTAGGATGCGGTGTTATGTGTTATGTTTAAATGGATGTCCAAAAGTTATATCTAATTTGATTACGTCCATGAATTGAATTTGATTTGAAGTCTGGTCTGGTCTGTGATGGCTTGGGAAAAGTCATTGACAGTGCGTACACAACTGTCTTTCTCTGCTTGTGTCAGTTCCTTGACGCACCAGACTTGGCGTCTTACATAGAAGGCTACTTCCTGAAGAACATGGTGATTTTAATCGAGTTGGAGCCTTTCAAACAGCTGCTGTACGACACACCTCCGGACAGCCCCGGCAGTGACATCCTGCAGGAACTGGAGAAAACCCTGGCCTTCCGCATCCAGTCCATCCACCTTTCCTCCTCCAAGGGATCCATCGTTTGAGCTCTTCAGCTCACATAACCGCATGTGATCACATGACTCTATATTTACAGTATATCTGTTGCTCTAATGTTGGAGAGAAGTACGACCCAAGAACTGTCCCACTGCGATCTGTGTCCCTGTGAAGTTCATCAATGGCTAACATGCTCTCTGTTTTCTTAGTGCAGATGGTGGTAGGTCTGTCTGTATGTCCTGTATATATACAGTAACACTGCTATGCATTACATTGACTGTCACAAGCTAAACTATATCCTACAGTTTGCCAATCGCATTTGTTGATGCAGTGATGTCACTTATTCATCAAGTCTTTCTCAGCAAATTAGTACAAGTCACATGTCAGATGACTGAATAACTCTTGTGCAGTTGCTAAAACATAAGAAATTGTATATTAGTCTATTTTGCGTCATAAAAGCTTAAATTTACACAATATAATCAATGCTGGTTAATCTTCTAAGCCAAACAAGACATCAAATTCATATTTGTACTAGTGTGCACACTAGTACTGTATATACAGTACTTCTACTAGTGTGTCTCAGAAGGTGGGATCTTATTCATTTGAGTTTTGCAGTAGATATAAGAATTTTCCTTTACCAATGCAATGTGTAAATATTGTTGATAAACACAGAGCTAACAATAGTTCTCCCTGTAAGTTATTGTACATACAGTATACCACATATGTTTTCTCATGCGTCTCACCATTGGAACTCATTGTATAAAATATATTTTAAATGTCTATATGTGTTAAAATGTTGCATGTCCGACGGATGGTTGTGTTTTTGTTTTTCTGTTTTAGTTGTTTGAATATTGGGTTGAGGAGCTGCATGGACATTTGACTGGAAAGGAGATTGAAGGGTTGTGTCGCCAGCATGGTTCTCTAATGTGTAGCAATGTGTGTGTGACAGGCTAAAACACCCGGTCAGTCCTGAACAGGAAGCTTCCAATGTTAGCGTTCAGGGCTTGTGAAACCACGCTACATGTATATGTGTGACTTGATATACAGTATGCCTCCTCTATAAAGATTAATATAAAGAATGCTATGAATCTTCTGGGAGTTTTTTCTAATGCAATGTCACCTCGTGAATTCAATTCAGGGACACATTAACATTGTGCTAACACTGTGGAGGAGTAGATAAGTGTTTGATTCTGTGAGAGCTGTACTTAATAGAGAGATAGAGGTAAAGTATTCAAGCAACCCAGTGCTGAGGCATAGGACTGTAACATTGATGTCATCCACAATGGCAATTCCAGATACAAATTGAATAGTGTTTCTTTAACAGTGCAGTCCAAAACAAAAATGCCTACCCCTCCTGTTACTCTAGCCTTTACGTAAGGTTAGTTGCCTTATGAAAATGGTTTTCCAGTGTCAAGCCAATGATACTTTCTGGAAAGCTACTGTATGCTAACAAGCCCGATGCCATTGGGTATGGCAAATGTCTGACCTTAACCTTATGAGAAAACATTTACTTAGACAGTTGGTGTAATTTAGCACCTTATATCCGCAGTGGTAACCTTATTCTCTTGAGTTCTAGGTTACTGTATGGCCCAGCACTCATTTACGTCACTCAATTTACACTACATAGCTGCAACTTTGGGGAGTTCTTAAATTTGATAAAACTAAAAAATGCTGCATTCTTGTTAAATGAAGCTTTGATGACTGTTGATGCTAACAGTTGTAGAATGTATTTACTTAGCTAGTGTACTGTATGGACAATTCAGCTATTGAGAAATGTATGTAAGTCACTTTGGATAAATGGATCTGTCAAGAGTTTGACAAAGCTCAACACATCAATGGAAATGTACAGTATGGATCAAGGGTATGGTGTCACTTCATTTTACAGCCTGTATACCTGGTAATTTCCTAGTAACTATAGAACAAGAGGAATAAGAAACACTTGCTTTCCACATTAAATACATATTTATTTTTCTGGACCTTTGTTGTATTAGCCCTGAAAGTATGGTGTTTGTTGTAACAACAACAGATTACAGTGTAATTTGTGGTCTATAAAAAAGCATTAACAGAGAATAGATGCCTGAATGCATGCCAACTGCAAATTTTGGTGGTGGAGAATGAAAGTGAATCTTTACTGGGTGTAATACCATACCCTGACAATGACATACAGAGAATAATGTTTCTAACTTTGTTTTGGGAGAGCCTTTTTCTGTTATAGCATTAATAGAGTCTGGTGTGCACAGAGTCCAGACCGATACCACATCAAACACCTTTGGGATGAATTGGAATGCTGGCCCTGACCTCACTGCTGATCTTGAGGCTGAATGGCAAATCCCTTCTACCACGTTCCAAAATCTAGTGGAAAGCCATCCCAGAAGAGTGGAAGCTGAAGTAGCAAAGGGCGACCAAGTCCATGAATTCAATTTCCAATGAGCAAATATATCTGTGTAGGTTATATTGAATGTGTTAACCTGGAATATCATATTTTGCAGAAAATGAAGGATTACACACATAGGTTACAAGGAACAGCAATGTGCAGTAATACATGTAGGCACTGTTGCACCCAAGAGGGAGGCAGGCAGAGAGGTACAACGCCACTCAGGGAGAGAGGCTATGTGACAGAGTGTATAAAAAGGAGAGAGAGAGAGAAAGAGAGAGAGAGAGAGTCCAAGCTTTTGTGAAAGCACCGGAGGGAGAACAGAGCCAGCATTGTTCTCCTGTCTGCTTCGCAAATAGAAAAAAAGAAAAGCTGCAGAATATATGTGCTGTTTCTGCAGGCTGTGAGGTTACTGTATACCCAAAATATAGGTTGGTAGGCTTACAGTTGTTATAATTATCCATCCATCCAAATCCATAAGTATTATGGAACAGGTATGGTTAGGCACCTTGATCAAGATTGGTTGGGATCAAACCCATAAGAATTTTGATAATTCTAACATTGTGTTATAATCAGAATAAGTATGGTGATGAATTCATCATTCATGTGTGGTATCTGAATGACATAAGGTTTCAGAACTATATACAGTTTTTGACTTTTTTATTTTTTCAATTATATAGCATTAGCCAAAACCTGGAAAATTGCCTCAATGTAAATGTACTATATTTTTTATAGGATGTTTATTTCTGTTTAGTCTCCTGGTTGGGTCTTTGTGGTAACATGTTAGAAATGATATCCATTTGAGTTTGGCAGGATATGAAAATATGCATTTTGTCAGTTAAATGCATTTCCAAGACAAAGTTTAAAAATATTTTTTGCAAATATTCACACGTGTGTGTGTGTGTGTGTGTGCGCGCGTGCGTGTGTGTGTGTGTGTGTGTGTGTGTGTGTGTGCATCCACGCGAGCTAGCGCAAAGATGCGAA
>JAODUG010088664.1:0-12136 GCA_027564795.1 Aphredoderus sayanus
ATCTATCTATCTATCTATCTATCTATCTATCTATCTATCTATCTATCTATCTATCTATCTATCTATCTACTGTATCTCCCTCACTCTCTTTCTCTCTCCAGCATCTGTCCAGCAGACACAGTGTTCAGCAGAGCACCACACAGGTACAGTATCAGAATGTTAGTTAACTGTTCCCATCTCCGCCACATCAATATGTTGGGCTGATTTCACCTAAAACTAGCTCATACAAAACACAGTTATTATTGAAAAAACAACAACACGTGAAGCAGTTATGATTTATGCATTTAAATAGATTTTAAGCATTTGTTCTGAATAAAAAGTGTAATATAGTTTAGCATTTGCATTCATTTGTGCTCAATCATTATAGCAAAAATAATTGAGAAGGATATTTTTGTAGTTTTGAGGCAAAATGTATTACAGTATGTTACTATTCAAAGCAAAAGTTACATATGGCAATGGACTTTAATACAAAATACTGGTGATATTATATGGGATGTATTGATATTATTGTAGTTTTAAGGCATATACAGTACAGTACAATCAGCTGTCCTCCCACACAGACACGTTCATATTAATGCTATTGTCCTTGACCAAAGTGCTAGCATTAGAACTCAAGTTGGTCCCTAGGCACTACACTGTGCCTGCTCATTGCTCCTGAATATGGGATGGGTCAAAAGCAGAGGACACAGTTCCCATTTTCACACCGATATCAATAAAGTGTAGCTTAACTTAACGGTCGTAATAGTCTGAATTATGTCCATGTAACACAGGGTCTATTTGTAGTGGGGCCTCGCCCTGAAGTCAACTGTTTAACCTTCTCATGTGTTTCCTGTGTGTTACCAGGGTGACAGTTCACGACAGCGCCACGGGGAGCCATGCAGAGCTCCAGTTCCTCACCACCTACTGGTGAACCTGAAGAGCTTCACCTACAACACCGTCGGAGAAGACACGGACATCTTCTTCTCTCTCTATGACCTCAGGGAGGGAAAAACTATTAGGTAACAGTACAGGACAAATCACGTTTTCTTTCCCTCCCTGTCAATCAGATTCGAACTCTCAGCACTCGTTAAACCATAATATGAAATCTCCACTGTGTGTGTGTGTGCGCGTGTGTGTGCGTGTGTTTGTTTTTTCATTACATTCTTCTGTCCATTCGGCTTTTGTATTGTTCTATTTCTCATTTACACTGCATCTATTTTTCACATCCGTTAGCTGCCCATTCTGTATGCTTGCTGTGTTTCCACGCCCTGGCCCTGTAAATGGGAACACAAAGTGGTGCAGACCGAACCATACTACAATACCATAGCCATGGCAATGCATTTCCAATGCTTCTGAGGGTGCACCTTATGGCATTGCATGGAGAGGTGTTTTTGTTTTGATCGGGGTCAAATATCAACAAGCTTTATCCAGAATGACTGACTCTGGCTTCAAAGTCTCTGCAGTGTTCAGCATGTGAACACACAACACACACACACAAACTGATGACCTTGGTATGGTTACTGAGTCAGCATTGCCGACTAGATCTGGTCCCCTGTGCCGATCTGATGTCACAGGATATGAGGAGAGGAAAGGCGAGAATAGTGGGAGAAGGAGATGAGAGCCTAGGACAGAGGGAGGGGGAATTAATCATTTTCTTGGAGGTGGGGGCTGGGTCTTGGTGTCTGTGGAGAAAACTTTAGTATGAGCCAGTATCCTCCCTCCCCCGAAGCAAACCTTTTGACACAGTTCCCTACATTCATTGTGTATGTGCTTACATGATGTGATGGCAGTACCTCATCATCAGAGATTCCCAGAGAACACCCACCAAGGGGATAAACAAGAGGATGTGCGAAACACACAGTTGCATACACCTTTACACGCTGTCTTGCTTGGCTGACGAGCGTGCTCGTACGTGCACATTTTTATTTGAGACAATAGCGGGATTGAGTGCCTTACGTGAAGGTTATGTGTGTGTGTGTGTGTGTGTGTGTGTGTGTGTTTCTGCCTGTGAGCATCCATGCATATGTTTATCTTGCTTGAATGAGTGCCTTTCCATCTGTGTTTTCCTTTTAGGTGTGTGTAATTCAGTCGTATCTGTATCAGACAGGAACATTTTCTCCATGCATTATTTGTTATCTTTCTCATATGCATGTTGACATAAATAAACAATTCTGTGTCTGTAATAAATAATGTGCATCAGTGCTATCTACGTATGTTTTGCTTGTATTGTAGTAGAACAGAATAAAGCACACGCGTGATCTATTCGAGGGTATTTGGGCTCGCTGTTAGCTGTGCTTGATTTACCTGCATCAAATGAAATCTCTCCTGCGGGTTGCTGGAGCAGAAAGACTGAAACGCACTGCTGTTGTCTGTCTGGAGGTTCAGTTTATGGGACTCCCTGACGAGAGGCTTGCTGCTTGCGTCTGGATGGCATTGAGTAGAGGGTCCTTCCAACACTAGCAAGGACACCAGGTCGCAGTACTAGCTAATGTCTCCCTATTGAAGTGGTACTGAGACATATTTTAAAAACCAAACTAAATTATTGTTTGAGTGTCAGTAGCAAAACAAATATTTCCACTATAAAATGTGGGTTATGTCATGTCTGACACTGGTTGTGGCTCACTGGGAACCAACTTTTACACACACTGTAACCATCCTAGTTGCAGCAGGTATACCAGGTGTGACGGTTTTGTCTTGTCTTGTTGTTCCAGTGAGAAGTTTATGGTGCGGCTCAACAAAAATGGAGGACCAAAAAACCCTGAGAAGGTGGACAGGCTGTGTGCCCTATTCACGGTAACACACATACAGTACAGTACACACACACACACAGACACACACACATAAGCACACATTGGTTTACAGGATCACTAAACCTATGAACCTATAAAAGATCCCATAAAAGTTGTGTGGTCAATGACTAGTGTACACAAGCCTGTTTAATATGACAATTGGAAATTGGAATAATATTAGGCCGTTAAATGAAAATGTTATGCTCCCTCCTCTTCAATTACTGTACTCTGTTATGAGCATAAATACCAGCGGTTTCTTCAGGTGTAACGCTAAAGATTTAGTCTGTATTTTTTGCAGGATCTGAGCAACAAAGACATGAAGAGAGAGCTGTACATCATCTCCCAAGTCATCAGAACGGGTATAGAAGCAATGTTTGTAGTGTTTGTAGATGCCTTATACATTTTCTTGTCCAATGCCATTATGGCCTCCTCATAGAGACCTCATGTACAGTACCTACTAAACATGGGTCATTAACCGCTCTAGTACGGATTGGAACATTATTGCTTTTGCCTCATTTGTTCTACTTGGTCTCATTGACCACCATAGATGGTGACACTTTGATTTAAGTACATGGATTTACTAAAAAAAATGGACATTTTGGAATTTTTGTTATTCTTTTCACATATCCAATTAATTTGTTATTAAGATTTTTTGGATGTGATTTAGAATGGCTTAGAATGTGAAGTGATTTTTTGAAGTGATTTAACCCTCATGATGTCCTCCAGGTCAAAAGGACCCAAATCACTAGCTCGTTGTGGCAGGTAGAAGGCGCTAAACCTAATTCTACAGCGTACACAGACATATGATGTGCATTGCTGGCACAGCAAAATGTGTTTGAAACCCGAGGACAACAAGAGGGTTAAAAGGCACAAAAACAAACAACAACAACGACAATAAAAAACACATAAAATCATATACTGTACACAATCAGATGGCGCCACCGGGTGGCCAAATACAATATTAATAAGGACATCATGAAGGTCAAAGCCAGAACCATAGTATTTAAATACTGTGAGTATGGTAACCCCAGTAGCAGGCAGATGGGTGAGTGACAGGCCTCGTCCCCTCCAGGCCGCATGCTGTTGAACGACAGCAAGAAAGGCCCCCCCCATGTGCAGTACCGCCGGCCGTATGGCTGCGCTGTGCTCGCCATGAGCGACGTGCTGCAGACCATCTCGGAGCTCAAAGAGGAGAAGGACTTTGTCCTCAAAGTGTACACGTGAGGAACACACACGCACGCGCACGCACGCACGTGCACGCACGCACGCGCACGATCCTTCGCCTTCATGTGTACTCTTTGTGATTTCACAAACATCCATGGCATTTCTGATGGTTTTATGTATATTCATATTTGACGTCTTTCCTTACGATGCTGTCTTGGTTTCACTACAGGTGTAACAACGAGAATGAATGGTACCAGATCCACGAGAACATCATCCGCAAGTCCAGCACCAAATACACTGTTCCCAGCACAAACTATGGTAGGCCTGAAGACCTGTGTGTGTGTCTGTGTGTGTATGTATTAAAATCCTCAGCTGCGGCTTGTCAAGATAGATGTCCTTTGGTTGCTCCGGTAATGATTAGCAAATTCAGCTGAATTGTTTCTGCTGTAGAGTCCCTGATCTTCCATGCCGGGAACCATCATTAAAACACTCAACCCTGCAGTCCCAACATGAAACGTGACATTTAGATTTTTGACATTTTGGCTGGAGGTCTTACAGTATTGGAGCAACCTCCAAACAAACACAGTGGATTTAATTTGTTGAGTTTGTAAACAGCTCCAGGGGTTTTAATCCTCCTGTTGTCCATACGTTTCAAATGCACTACCGTCTTATGCCAGCATATGGCGCCATCTGATTGTGCATGATTGTGTCCTTCTCTTTAGTGTCAGTGATGTGTGTATTGATTTATTTATTTGTTTATTTATTTGTTTGGTTTTGCGTGTATTTTAACCCTCCTTTTGTCCTTCAAACATGCTACCTTGCGTGCCAGCAATGCACATCATGTGTGTGTGTATGCTGTAGTATTAGAATTGCCGTCTTCTATCTGCCACAAAGAGGTACTGCGTTGGGTCATTTAGACTCAGAGGGCAACATGAGGGTTAAACCTACAGATGGAGGCAAACCATGCCGCTGATGGCTTGTAGTTTACGGAGCTACTGTAGTATGAGCACTAACACCTCCCCTTTAATACAGTCTGTCCTTCTCTCTAATTCCATCCTCAAACCTTCTTGCACGACACGCACACCATCTTGCCACCTCTCCGCCCCTGTGTTGTCACCTCTGTGTTGGCCCTGCCTTTCCATGCCCCCCAGGCTTGATCATCTCCCTCCAGCTGCTGAGGGGAGATACGGAGCAGGTGCGGAGGGAGAACCCTCTCATCTTCAGCAGAGGCGTGGCGATAACCCGCAAACTGGGATTCCCCGACGTCATCATGCCCGGTGAGAGTTACACACACACACACACACACACACACCACCGGCATGTGTGTTTATCAGCTGTACTGTGCTGTATGCTCCAGTCTGGGGCTATGTGCATGCATAAACCCTCCATTTTGTTTGTACTGTAGGAACATAAAAAGTTAGTTTCTGTGCTCTGTGGCTTCTACTTAATTGCTTTTGTTTACACCCAAACGTACTTACTAATTACCTCCAATCTGTCTTCAATGCATAAACTGTCTCACACACACAAGCACACGCACGTACACGCACACACACACACACACACACACACACACACACACACACACTCGTGCTGTAACTTTACACACCCCACTCTAATCATTTCACAGCTTTCACACCTTTCTGGCAGACGTTTATCATGCGTGCTTAGGCTTGAAGGCATTAGACACACATGCACACACGCATGTTCTCTGTTTTACCTATGGAGACAGGCAGTGATTGAGTGAGTCTGTATTTGCTCTCCTGCTACATTATGGGTGGCAATGCTTCCACAAGGACAATGTTGTCATGATGAATGAGCACACGCACATCAGGCCAGCTCGTGTCTGTCAGGGGATTTAGGCATGAGCAGTAGTTACAGACACTCACACTGCACTAATGGACAGTGCTGATTTGGTGTCTTCTAGCTGCAATCTCACACTTTTCCATGTGTATGAATGTCTAAATAGAACGCACTGAATAGAATAAACCATTCTATTTGCGCATCACATGATATTTTGTGAATGTTTGTGGTGTGACAGTTATCGTTTTTACAACAGAAAGCAATTGCAAGAAAGAATAGTTAGACTGTATAATTTGAAGTTACAGTACATACCTACATACATACATACTTTACTGCAGGTGGGGCTGGCTCAAAGAGAGAAGATGCATGGCTATAGTTTGACTTATTTCATGGGTGTTTCTGAATGTGATATTCATAAGAGCTTATTGTGTTCATCAGGTGATATCCGCAATGACCTCTATCTCACCTTGGAGCGAGGGGATTTTGAGAGAGGAGGGAAGAGTGTTCAAAAGAACATTGAAGTCACTGTCTACGTGTTGTATGCTGATGGAGAAATACTTAAGGTACAATTGAACATAAGGTACAGTACAGTAGGATATATACCATTGAAAGAGCATGTTGTATAGACTATACATTTCATATTTCCTCGTGAAACGTCGGCTTGGAAAGCCCTTTGAGACTGTAATGTGATTAAGGGCTATATAAATAAATGTGACATTTCATTTTGTTTATTTTTTCTTTTGTTTCTGGTGGGTAAAGGTTAAAGTTGATCTATTATTTTAAAAGACATTGAGACTTTTTTAATTTCCTATTGAGCATTATTTGTGGCATTATTTTATATGTATATATTCTTACTGTAAATGTCTGTATCATATGATCACCATAACATCAGTACACGATATAAAGACTGGTGCTGGGCTTTGTGCCATGAAAAGCAAGCTGAAGAGATGAATAAAGCACAGAAAGTGATTCCATGCTGTGCAGAACATTAACCTTCCTTGGCCTCACGTTTGCCCATCTCCCCTTCAGGACTGCATCAGTCTGGGCTCGGGGGAGCCTAACATAGCAGAGCATCGTTCCTTCGTGCTATACCACAACAACAGCCCTAGGTGGAGCGAGGTGGTCAAACTGCCCATCCCCATCGACCGATTCAGAGGCTCGCATCTGCGCTTCGAGTTCAGACACTGTTCCAGTGCGTATCTCCAGGACTGTTACAGCACTTACTGGACCTTAGTAGATAATGCGGCAGGGGTTGAATCAATGCCGAATAAAAATGAGGAAAAATACTTTAATTCAAATTGTAATGAACGTGGGGGAAACATTCTGAGCAAAATAAACACTAAGTAAAATGTAAATATTGCTACAAAATAATAAAGTAGGTTAGTCTCAACTTCTGTCATCATTTCTCTCTCTCTCTCTCTCTCTCTCTCTCTCTCTCTCTCTCTCTCTCTCTCTCTCTCTCTCGTGTTCTCGCTCTTTCTGTCCATCTGTGTGTGACAGCCAAGGATAAAGGGGAGAAGAAGCTGTTTGGGTTTGCTTTCACACCTCTGATGAGAGAAGACGGAACAACTCTGTCAGACGAGAGCCATGAACTCTACGTCTACAAGGTCAGCAAATGCTGCTGTCTTACTGACATCTGCCTCTGCATGGCTGTGTGCTTATTATGCCTGTCTGTCCGTCTACTAGCAAAATGGCCGTAGCTGCAGAAAAGATAGGGAGTTTGTTTCTACAGCCTGTTTGTCAGGCTGTCTGTCACTAGTGTTGCCCACACACTCTGCCTGCTTGCTAGTATGTCTGTCTTACGCTTTGTCTCCCTTCCTGCCTGTAAATGCTTCTAAATGAATTCAATGTGAGGCTTTTGGATAGTGGTTGGCATGAGTTAGCTTACTAAAACAAAATGTTTGTTTTTGATTAATCTCTCTCTCTCTCGCTCTCGCTCTCGCTCTCGCTCTCTCTCTCGCTCTCTCTTACTCTCTGGCTCTCGCTCGCTCTGTCTCTCAGTGTGATGAGAACACTACCTTCAGTAACCATGCCTTGTACCTGGGCCTGCCCTGCTGTAAGGAGGACTACAACAGCTGCCCCAACATTCCCTCCAGCCTCATCTTCCAGCGCAGCACAAAGGAGACCCTCTGGATCTCCACCCAGCTGTCTTCCACCAAGCTCACGCAGAACGGTTGGCAATCTGTCTCTCTCTCCTCCTGTCTGGCATTGTTTTCACTCCTACATTTACCTTTCCACAACCAGATAAGTTAATGCATAAGTTAATGCCTAAACTACCCTATAGGGACATAATAGACGTTCAGTGAAAACTGTTCTGGGGACACATTTTGCCAATAAAATCCAAATTTTCAAGGGTATGTCATTAAGCTAATCTTACAGTACTGTATAGTATGTGCACATGAATGGTTAGAATACATGGTGGGGTGGGCCTGAGCAGAGGGTCACTGGTCCACCAGCTTGGTACTGTGTTGTGGAGATAGCAGCTGGTAGCTGACCTCGTTTCTGTCCTCCAGTGGACCTCCTGGCGCTGCTCAAGTGGAAGGCCCATCCTGACCGTGTCATGGACATCCTGGGTCGGCTACGGCATGTCAGCGGAGAGGAGATTGTCAAGGTGGGATTTAGTTCTGAATTTCTTCTAAATGTCAAAGAAGAACGAAAGTTGGGGAGACATTTCTGTTTATGTACAGGTTTAAAGCCGCGTGTACACCCATACCGTTATAAGGTTAAGAGTTGATATAGCAAACCTCTTCTTGTGTGTGCTGATCGAGTAATTCTGCATACACTTCCAAGAAGCAATTATAAGGGATATGTCAGTTGTCCAACCCAGCACCAAATGAGTAGCATGAGTCAGGAAGGTGTCAGTCAAGCAGGGTGTGTACACACCCACACAGTCCTGAGAAAGGTGCTATAAGCCACAATGCCACCTCAAAACAACAATGTGGGTGTGCAGGAGATGGAAAAATAATGAAAGAATAGAGATTGTGAACTGTAGCCTACACTGTCACCACCTGTAAGGCTGTGCCAACTGAATCCTGCCAGTTCTGTAATAAACTGATTTAACTGGGGAAGTTGAATAACGTGTTCCATTACAGGTGCGATAAGTGATTGTAAGATAATAAACTTTTTGTCAAATGCAATTACATAACTTGGAGTTTCTACACAGCCCAGTGTAAATGGCAACACAAACAAAGTGGTGGGCACTGTCCAGTTCAGCTGTATATCAACAAGCTTTTTCCACAATGTCTGACTGCACTTTTAAGTCCTACACTACATAATGTAATGTTCCAAAGATCGTTTCTAACCCTGCAGATGGTGTGTGTGGTTAACAGTTTCTCCAGGACATCCTAGATACATTGTTCTCCATCCTGGATGACAATACAGACAAATATGGACCACTGGTGTTTCAGTCACTGGTAAGCGTGTGTGTGTAATCATAAACAATAATAAAAAACAGCAACAGTTGTTTTTTTCCCTAGTTAATAATAGTGTTAATCTCTGATTCGCCCAGGTGTTCATTATTAACCTCCTCAGGGATAGTAAGTATTTCCACTTCAGACCAGTGATGGACACTTACATTCAGAAGCACTTTGCCGGAGCGCTGGCCTACAAGTGAGTGCCCCACACACAGTGCTCTCGTTACACGCTAAACTGCTTCAACAGTACTGTAGTTAAATACCTGAAAGAGAGTATGATGTTGATATCATGTAATACAAGATATTAACCTTAGAGGTATTACAGTAATGACTTCTGAGTAATACTGCATACATAGAATAAAACAAATCAGTACTGTTACAGGGGGGAGGTCAATAACAACTTAAATGTGGACCTTTAATCAAGGGTGAACAAAAATACTAAAATTTAAAGAAATAAAGACCAGGTAAAACAATTTAACAATAGTATAAACTAGCATACAGAGCCAGAAGGAAAAAAACACAACTAAATAAATAAATAAATAAATAACTTTTGTTTTTTAACTACTGTATGCATAAAGGCATTCAAAGGGCAAAATAGTGCTAGTTAGTGCTAATACTACTACAGTTATTAAGTTAAAATAATAATGTAGCTTACTATATACTATGAATACTGTACTGTATATAACATATATCATCCAATGACCTACAGTACTGTATATTACAGTACAGTAAATACTTGATGTGCTGGGTAATAGGGTATGGAGGTAGAGGGGAGAGAGGCCTGCAGTGTGTATGTTTTTGTGAATCTGGTGTGTCCTGTGTGCACTCCCGTGCGTGTGTGTGTGTGTGTGTGTGTGTGTGTGTGTGTGTGCATGTGTGTGTTTCTAGGGAGCTGATCCGCTGTCTAAAGTGGTACATGGATCGCTCTGCAGAGCTGGTGAGACAGGACCACATACAGGAAGCCATGAGGGTGAGCACTGGCTGTGTGTGTGTGTGTGCGTCTGTGTGTCTGTGTGTGTCAAATTGGGTCATTTTAAATTAGAACAAATATTTGTTTTAAATTACAATAACATAGTGTGTGTTCTAAAATATCCAGTTAATACAGTGCGTGCATGTGTATAATGTATGCAAACATGCAACAGTCTAATCCATAAACATAACACGTTAACAGTATACATTATGTATGGATAAAAACACGCACTACAAACAATTGGGTTATTTAGCAGACATCTTTACCCAAGGTGACGTACAGTGATTATAAATACTAAGGAGCAGGTAGGGATTAAGCTTCTTGCTCAAACATGCTTACAGGCGGGCTTGTACTGTTGGGAATCAAATCTATGATCTTCCACCCTGATTACTAGACTGTCCTGCCCTACTTCACTGCCTACAGTTGTTACCCTGTATCGCTAAATGTGACAGCAGAGGTGTTTGTGCCCTGAAGCAATGCTGTGAGGTCTAGAGGCACCGACAAAACACACATTTCACGCCAACGTCAGATCTTCTTGAAGGGTCTCAGGGCGATGGCCTGAAAAGAGGCCACAGAAAGACCCTAGAATAGACACACTATTTTAACCAGATACAGAATGTTCTGGATTTACAGCGGACTTTTCCCAGCACGCTGAAATATTGATCAGAACCGAACGTCACTCACAAATGGGTCAAACTCTCATCTACTCAACCGTTTTAATTATTGAAGATGGTTTAAACACATACTGTACTTCCAAGGAGACTTTGGAAATAGAGCGTCTTTGGGCTCATTCTGTTCTCAGTGAACTAGACAGTTCTTATTCAGCTGTGTGTGTGTGTGTGTGTGTGTGTGTGTGTGTGTGTGTGTGTACGCGGGCACGCACGTGTGCATACAGTATGTGCGTGCGTGCGCTTGTACGTGAGTGCTTTCGACTCCTCAATAGCCTACAGGCCCCCATATTGGCCCACATATTGGCCCACCACGGTCTCCCCTAAGACTCTCACCAGGTCCGTGACCTCTCTGTGACCTCTGCAGGCTCTGGAGTACCTGTTAAAGTTCATCGTGCAGTCCCGGATCCTGTACTCGCGGGCCACATGCGGCATGGAGGAGGAGCAGTTCCGCGCCAGCATCCAGGAGCTGTTCCAGTCCATCCGCTTTGTACTCAGCCTGGACAGCCGCAACACAGAGACCCTCATCTTCACACAGGTGTGTGTGTGTGTGTGTGTGTGTGCACTATTAGTGCTGAGATGTGCACTAGTATATCTGCCTGTTTGTATACAAGAGTAGCTTGTACGTTGTATAAATCCAGGTTATTTACAGTGGTGATTTAATCCCCTTTGTAATACATGTGAGTAGTATTTCTGCCTCTGTAGCTTCTGGTGTTGCTCATGTTGTCACTGCTTGTAGCTGCTGTAATGTCTCAAATCAGACTCTGTCACCTGTATTTACCCATCTCCACCGTGGATCCTTCCTCTCTCTCCCCCCTTTATGGATCTATGCCCTCCCACCACTGTTCCCTTATGGGCCCCTACTGTTCCCCCTGGGTCCTGCCTACCACACTCCTGTACACCAGGCCCCTCAGCCTAGCCCAGGGCCAGCCCCAGCCCTGGGCCTCTCTGTTGGGTCTATCTCTCCCGTAGCCCCTGCAGTCCCCGTCCCAGTCCCGGGGCCGACCCAGGCCCCTGTTGCCCCAGGACAGGCTCCTGGTAGCGGGCAGGCCAGCTGCATTCAGGCCTGGAGCCCCAGTGCTCCGCGGGCCTCTCCTCTCTCAGTAAGTAGCTATAGCCGCGTGAGCTAACGTCTTGTGAGCTAACGCCATGTGTCTGGTGTGAGCACACAGCCCTGCTTCCCTGCTCCCTGTCGGACAGCGAGCTGTGAGCCCGGCCCCACACACGCCCTTACGACCCTCTTACACACACACACACACACACACACACACACACATACACACACGCACACACACACACACACACACACACACACACACACACACACACACACACACACACACACACACACAC
>JAODUG010088675.1:0-12136 GCA_027564795.1 Aphredoderus sayanus
TATATGGGTAAGGAGCCATGCTCTACAGCAGGGGGGTCAAACTCAATCGCACAGGGGGCCAAAACTCAAATAACACGGTTTTGAAAGGCTCTCTTTTCAGAATCAACTTTTCTCTTGGCTATTGTTGAGGGCTTAACTTGAAATTAGTGTTATACATCAAAAGACAGTTGATCGATCTGACAAAAAAATAATAATAAATCTCGCCGGGCCTTGAGTTTGACACATGTGCTCTACGGTAGGCTTTTCATACATGCCTTATCACATTGACATGTACATCACGCCATAGACAACCTTCAGGCCTTGACACCTGGACACCTATTATCAACACATATCACAAGTATCTTAACATTACTGGTTGGAACTGGTCTATGACCTATAGTCATTTAATGTGCCTCAACAGCATGCTGTTAGCATTATACTGTATACTGTACATGAACCGAACACATCCACATTCAAGATGAGGTGAACGGAAGACATTTTGTTTGCAGGATCAGCTCCTGTTCTGTGACGACTGTGACAGAGGCTACCACATGTACTGCCTGAAGCCCCCCATGACCCATCCCCCTGAAGGTGAGGCCCTTCTGCCGACACTTTTACACCAGAGCTGTGAAACCTTAAGCCCCAGACACACAACGCGAGTCACTCATCGCCCGTCACTTACTACTTTGGTTGCCTATGTATCCCTCTTGTGTACAGTATTTCCCATCCAAAATGTTGCAGTCATCTGTCAATCAGCGACATATTTATCTCCTATTGGCAGTCACATCAATCGCGTCGCCTGAAGGTGAGATTGGTCTCTTGGTACCCGTCCACTTTGTGTTCGCCTGTCGTCACTTCAAGTTGCTGAATTTCACTGACGTCCCATTGTCTCTCAGTCTCTTACAGTGTGTCTGGGGCTTTATCCTCATTAGACCAGCCTGCTCTCACAAGCTACAGCTTGAATTCTCCGCGAGTGTCAGTCTGGAACCCCTCAATTCAAAAGAATTAGTCAGGCGGTGCTAATACATTTCAATTAAACTTCCTTACATACTTGGATTGGACTTACTACCGTTACTACTGTTTACAATTAGCTAGAGTGCCAGTGAAAACTGAAATGTACGACGTACGTTGTTGTGGATATGTTGGGGGGGGGGAAACGTCAGCTGACTGCGGATTGGCCCGACCACGCTACACGCTCGACTAACGATCTGGCATTGAGGGGGCTCCCAGACTGAAAATCATGGGGAAAATGAAATAGGAGCGAAAGTGAAAACCCCATCATCAAAACAAAGTGTTTGTCAATGTCTTAATGGCTTTCTCTCCCTCTGTTGTTCCCTGTTCAGGGAGTTGGAGTTGCCACGTGTGTCTCGACCTGTTAAAAGACAAGGCCTCGGCCTTCGGAGACCCATAACACTACAGAGATTCGTTCCAGCACGCGCGCGAACACACACACACACACACACACTATTTGATATGCATTCTTGTTTGTTCTCAGAGAGAGGACAGCATTAGTGGGCTCAGGGCAGAAGGCCGGTTTCCTCTACCTCACCCTTGGCTAAACAATATTAAAACATTCAACCAGATGCCAACTCATTCATGAGTCATTCCGTCATTGCTCTACCTCAGCATGCCATGACCAATACATATTTTTTTGCTATTCAAACTGGTAATTGTTATTTGCAGGCTCTCCAAAACATTTAACCAAGCTTTCAAAATTCAAGGAAGAACACTATCAATTTCAGACGTTCTGAATGGCATTGTTCCCAAGTATGTAAAAACACATCTTACAATGGGGAGGTCATTGCTGGGTGTACAGTATAGATAAACTGAGAAGGTTTGACTGCGAAGTGTTTGTTCTCTCGCCTGTGTTTAGGCTTCATTTCCCTATATTAGAGTACACTCATGTTAGTATTATCATCTTTCAAAGGATTTGTCAAGTGTGCAAGTGTGCTAAAATGTAAAACCAGTGCTAAGAAGTCCTGGGGCGATACAGAAGATTATCATTCCTTTGGAGCTTAAGGGCATTTGTAACAAGTCTGTTTGTATTTATAAATGTAGTTGGAAAGTAAAAGTATGAAACAATGGAAACTATTTTTGTCTAATGAAGTATTAATATTTGACTCAGTTCTTGACAAAATGTTATGAGATATTTAAACTGTGAATAATCTCTTTAAGAATGTTCACCAACTGCCCTCTACGAGTAAAAAAAAAAAAAAAAAAAAAAAAATGCAGTTGCAATGTGTTTTGCTTATAAATTTACATTAGACGTTACATTATTGTTTTGGGCATACTGTAGGCAGCACCCCTCTAGGTTTGGGAGACTTCAGTCTGTTCTCCTGTGGTATGTTATTGTTTGAATTGTGCTTTGCTCAAAGGGGTTTGGTGACTTTTTAATGTTACACTTTTCCTGAAAAATGCTGAATATTTAAATTAAAAGGTGGAGTCAGTGATTGTAAGCTAATACATGGCCTAGCTAGCTGTCTGTTCTTTACAGAACTTTTTTTTGTTTTGTTTGTTTTTTCAAAAAAAATGAATACAAATAAATCTGTTTCCATACTATAAATGGGAACACAAACAAAATAGTGCAGACTGCGCCCACAACACTATCCCAGCAATGTGTGTCCAAAATGGGGAGCATCTAAGACAGCACTCTATACCATTGATGAGAGGTGTTTTTGTTTTGTTCGAGTTCACATAAAATTTCCCCAGAATCACTGACTGCACCTTTAAATAATAATTTATGCACTTCTCATGGCGGTCTCATGTTACCTTCAGTGACATCATTGTAGGATTGTAGGATTATAGAATACAACAAATAACAACAAACAACAAACTTCACATGATATGAAGACAGGTACAGTACATTATCTGTGAAGAGATGGCAGTGCACATCCAGCATTCCAGACTGAAAGGTAATTTACTACTTTTTGGTAGAATTATTTATTTTGTATCCACCAAAATGTGTTATTTGTTAAACTAGAGGACAACATTACATTGGTCTCAAAATGAAATCTCACCCATCTATATTGTTTTGATTTTGTGTATGTGATATTGACAATCAAGCTTTAGCATAAAAAATTAATGTTCAAAACATTAAATGTTTTTTATGCTTATCTCCTTGGCCAATAATGGCCTCTACCTTCTAAAATGTTTTAGATTTTGTTACTTTGATACCATTATATACAGTCATCACATATTGTATTAATGTTAAGACTGTGTCAAAATAAAGTTTTTTCTATTAAGTTTATTTATGACTTTTCTCAAACCTTTGTCCACGAGACATGGGGCTTGCTTGTACTTACTTCATATACACTCTGGAGGGCAGTATTGAACTGGATGCTCTGTGTGAGCCTTTTTTTCTTGCTTGGCAAAAGGAATTGTAATTCATAAAACTTTATTTCCAGGCTTCATATTTATGAACTAAAGATTTAGATGTATTTCATCAGCTCATCAGCCGTCAGAGAGATGAGCGAGTTCAGCATGGCAAAGCTTGGCTTCAGAAACAGCTGCTCTAACAGAGCACTGCCTTTCCCACTGACGCCCACAGAGCACATGGCAAGAGCAAATGGGAAGGTCGCCACACTCTTGCATTTCTTGCCCTAGCTCAGTACTCGATTAGTAAACGTCAGGAACATCCAGTTTAAAGACTTGCTCAAAACCTATACACACTCTTTGAAAGCACCAGAAGAAGCATGGACTTTTATAGGCCGGTGTTTGAGGGCTTAATAATGGGCCATTAATCCATGGTGATGTAGTCAGTTGTTACCTGGCATCGCCATGGACATGCTGCTGTAGTCCTCCAGCAGGGCGGCAGCAGAGAGAGAAGGCATCAGCCCCACAAGGACGACCAGAGCCTGCAGCATGGTTGCAGGTCAACTACTAGCTGTAAAGCTGAGAAGGAACCTGAACTGGAACTGGAGTCAGCAGTGTCTTGAATTGTTTGAGTTGGGTGGTGTCTTTCCTCAAAGGATTTAGTTTAGTGACTTTTGAAACTTTTGCTGAATATATATAGTATATCATACATATTTTAACCCTCCTGTTGCCATTCTTATCTTATTATGTGTATTATGCCACCAGATGGCGCCACCATAAATAAATAATTAATAAAGAATTAAATACACACAGCAATGCCAATAAAGATAACCACACAATCAGATGGCGCCATCTAGTGGTCCAAGTCTATATTGTAAGGCATCACGAGGGATATATGCACTTTGTTTTTTATTGAATTGTACATCAGGTAATGTGATAAAAAACGCCATGCCATAATGTTGGGTACTGCCCTCTGACACTTTTAAATTAGCTAGTTTCAAAGTAATGTAGACGTCACCTGACCTACTACCACTATTAATATTTCAAAGTGGTTAACCCATAGAACTCTATATATTAACGGGTTAACCACTCCTGCTCGAGTTCGGCTGTTCGTGAATTGTCGTGGCCGGGCAGTCAGCAACTCGAATGTTTTTTTCAAGGCTACTGTACCGAGAAGTCGTCACGTGATCTGAAAGTAGAGACGCAAGTCATCGCAAGTCAGCAAAGGTAAATTTATATCTTACTCCTAAACGAACACATACAGAACATATTTCTGCTGTCAACAGCTAATAATAACAATATCAGGATGCAAAGAATGATGTCGTATTGGTAACAGAAACCACCTAGGAATAATCGAAAGTTTCAAATCGTTTTTCAAATGTAAGTTGAGATTCATACACTTTATGTACGACAGCGCTTAGGCTACACTCAAATAATACATGTTCTAAACAGCAAATCAAATCGAAAGTATGTCTACTGTACATGTGGTTAGTTGCGAATTTCAGGAATCCGAATTGTGACCTCTACTTTAACCAAGCAAACGGTGATTTCCGTGTTGTTCTTGCTCCACTGTACACGCCTACAGCACCATGGCCTACAAGGGTGATTAGGATATTTCCCAATTTTATCTGGTAGTAAGAAGTTTAGATAATAAGAATACTTCGCATAAATATGGGTGTACATTACTATGCGTTGCCTATGTTGGATGTGTTTCTTTCGTTTGTATACAGTAGCAGTCTGTGATGGCTTACCATGCTGGTATTCAAGAGGAGCCCATTGCTATGGTCCAAAGCATCAGCTCCAATATACACAAGATTACGCTTCTAAGTAGGATAATACACACAAACAAACCAAAACAAACAATACTATAATGCTAAATATTATTGTGCTAGTGCAATGGAAGTAGGCCTATATCTTCTGTCCACAGCCTTAACATGGTCTCTTTCTCTCACCAGCCTCAGATCTACAGAGGGGGGTCTCTCAGCTTGGTACAGATCTGGACAACCATCAGTTACGACAAACCCTGTGAGCAACTGAGATGGGTGGGGGCCAGAATGTGCTTCTTTTAGAGGGGAAATAACTTCATTGCTTTGGCTTTGTAAGCCACAACCAAAATGTAAATGATCTGGTGATATTCTTTCCACCTTTGTTTTATACTACGCATCTAGTGTAGTGTCTCTGGCGGTTGCAGTTGGATACAGGCAAACAAGCTGACAGTCAGTGACATGCGGTCAGGGGCGGCAGGGGAGGCAGTTCCTCCCCTGTGTCATAAGATGTAAAAAAAACAAATAATGATTAAAAATAAGTACATAAATATTTGTCCACTGACCCGTGATAAAAATTTAAGTATTGCATGATTCCAGTCATTCCAATTATTTTTATAGTCAATATCGCTGAACGAGTGTATTCTCCTGTTCAAATACGTGTAAAGAGCAAACGGACAATTCCTCACAAACTGGGTTGAGCTGCTAAGTTTTTGTTTTGCTCAACTTGAGCATGTGCAATTGATCTCTCTGTATGTCACCAGTGTAATGTTTGTACACACTTTTATGTCATAATATTCCATAGTCTAGGTCATGTATTTAATGTATGTGTATAACATATTAGTCTTCCTGATTTGAAAAATCAGGATTGGAGGCAGCCAATACCTCTGCCTCACTGAAGGGGGCGTGCGTGAGGGTAGCTAGCTAAAAAATCATAGAGAAAGTCAAGTGCCCATCATTTAAATATTTTGCCCTGACTGCAAAAATGGAAGATTACATATATAAGCTAAAATAGTTCTCAATACTGGACTTTCAATCCAAATTTGAAGTGATTAATAATGGAAGGCCGATGCCAGAGCTAAAAGATTTGCTGCAAAATACAGGACAGAAGATAACACTACTCAAACGGAGTAGTACACCCGAAAATACTGGCTGTGTGGTTGTCCTACGAGAAACCGTCTTTTCTGCTCTCCCTGCCTTGTGTTCTCAACAAGTGACAATGTCTGCCTTCCCAGCCACGAACCTCACCGCACGTCACTGCTGACAGCATGTTTTGGTTTGGGGCAGAAAATATGGTATACTGTATATTATGAAATGGGAAGTGCATGCGGAAACAGAAGAACATCTATTTAATAGCAGAGAGAGTAATGCAAATTATTGTTACATTTAGTCAAGGGTAGTAGTACTCTTAGCTTGGTCTTGCATTCTTCACATACAGTACCTGTCACTCTGTCATTGATGGCTGGTATCTCAGTCGTTCTATCTTAGACCCCTGTCTGAATAAGAGACATTCTGTCTGTGTGAACAAGGCAACAGAAACAGCAGCAAGGCAACCAGCTGGCCAAGGAGACAGACAGACAGATGAAGGTGTTCAGCTCACTGCCAGTTGGCCCTGACCAGGTACAGTGCCAATGATGGTTTACAGCTGTTATATATAAACATTTGCTGTACTGTCTTTATGTCATCAAATGTTATATTTGAGTTCCCTCCACAATAACGTCAAAACACGAACCATGTGTAGACTGTATGTTCATGCACTTCCAACCCTCCGAACAACAGCTCCCCGCCTCATTAACAAACTGACCCAACGCACTACCTTGTTGTGCCAGCAGAAGGCGCCAACGCAGTACAGACACATGACGTGCCGCGGGTTGCGCCATCTGCTGGCACAAAAAGGTAGTGCGTTTGAAACCCAAGGACAGCGGGGAGGGTTTGTAGCTGCAGTGGCGCTCCCAACTAGTGTGTTTTGCGTTTTAGCGGCAGAGGAAGCTGCAGAAAGAGCGCCTGCTCAATGACTTCTCCAGCGCCCTGAACAGCTTCCAGAAGACACAGAGGCAGGCGGCCGACAAAGAGAGGGAGTTCGTCGCACGAGTCCGAGCCAGCTCCAGGCTGTCGGTGAGTGGCCAGTTGTGGCCGGGTCCGTTTCGACCGGGATGCGAACCCGGCTTCCTCCGCCTACAAGACACGCTAGAACCCAGCGCGCCCTAGCATGGGTCGCCAGAGCGTCCTATGAGGTGTCGGGGAGTGAGGTACCATTACACAGTCATCTGCCCCTGTGTCAGAGGGAAGCCAGTTGTTGCTCTCGCTGTCAGGCAGCTAGTGATGTCACAAGGTGCCTGGGTCTTTTGGTCAATCAAGAAGACAATGATTTAGCAGTGGTATGCCTTTAGAGGTATTATCCACTGTGTAGCCTGTGAAGAAGGTTATATAATTTGTCTTGACTTTGTAATCTGTAAGCTATAAATATGTGGATGTCCCTGAATAAACATTGCCTGGCCAAAGGGCTCCCTTGTATTTCACCACATAGAGAGAAACTAGCTTTTTTGTTTAGTTAACCCTCCCGCTTTCCTAAGGCATTTCAGCAGACTACCAGCAGAGGGAGCCAACCGCAGAATGTCATATGTCCATGTTGTGTTTCGTGCCCGCTACTGTGAGTGCACTGGGTCACTTTGACCCATAGGACAGCGGGAGGGTTAATTTGACTTATCAGTCCAATGGAACTTATTAAATACGTGAGTGGAACATTTTGATAGTGTACCACTTTGTTATGACGATGCCGTAGTTCACCCATTGGCTTCACAAAAGTTTGTATTCGTTCTATCACAACTTATAATAAATGAATATTTCTCCTCAACAGGGTGGTCAGCCGGAGGACATCCACATACCTGTGTTCCAGAGGTACTATAACAACTATTAACATGTCCATATAATATTGTACTTGTACCGTTCCATGCGGAAGCTTCCAGTCAGAATGACCTGGCCACAGTACATAAGCTGCGTCTGTAATTTTACTCATTGTGATACTGTAGCGATGTCCAGGTTCAGTCTCAGGACAATGCCATTACTGTAGAGGACCTGAGGTTGATCCAGGAGAGAGAGTCTTCCATCAGGCAGCTAGAGGTAAGACGATTCGCAGAACCGGACAGCTACGCTCAGCTAAAGCTACATGTATTATAGAAATGTAATGCAATATTATATCTCTCTTGCAAACACATATTGTACACACAGGCAGTTTTAAAATAAATTGGTGAATGAGCTTCAGTCAACGACCACTAGTACCTAACTTATATTATGGTTTGTTTTTCTTGTGTTCAGTCCGACATTACAGACATTAATGACATATTCAAAGATCTGGGCATGATGGTACATGAGCAAGGAGAAATGATAGGTGAGTTTTTACTGTTAACAAATGCACCATTATACAGTACCCAGTCATACCGCTCTAGCAATCTCTTAACATTTGTGTGTGTGTGTGTGTTTGTTTTTGTCCACGTGTGTTTGCGTGCGTGCGTGCGTGTCTGCATGCAGACAGCATAGAAGCCAATGTGGAGACCGCAGACGTTAATGTCCAGCATGCCACTCAGCAGTTGTCACAGGCGTCCGACTACCAGGTAAACAAACGCGCTATAGCATGTACAGGGAACGTAGAGGAGGTCAGAGTAGAGAGGCATGGCCGAGGGAGGCATACAGTAGGTCACATGGGATTACAAACTGTGAGCTCGCTGGATGTGCGAGGGATTTTGTGCTTGTGAATCTTGTCACTGGTCAGCTGATGTGTGTTTGTCCTACATGATGTGTACATAAACTCGCTAGGTAAATAAAGATTAAAAGATCTGTGTGGAAGGGGGAAATTAATAGTACATTTACAACTCATTTAGAACAAGTAGCCACATTTCATTCAAGGATGCTGTTTGTCTTTCTGTGGTGTAGCTTCTTTGTCCTTGTGTGGGTTTTAATTCATATATGGTATTATGTTAAACTGGGGAGCAAGAGGGTGTATTCACTAAGTAGAATCTGGGTAGTATCGTCCTTATTGTAGGGTACTGTGACAAGACAGTGCATCTCTCTAAACTTTAGAGTGCGCTGTTGTTTAGCTGGCCCTGCTTTTTAATCACCTGTGGTGGATAAGCATGAAGATTTAATTTTGACTGAGCACCAACAGAAAAAGAAAATAATTTTCGTAATCTTTGTCCCAGCGGAGCTCCCGTAAGAAGATCTGCATCATACTGGCGGTGGTGGCTGTGATAGCAGTCATTTTAGGACTCATCATCTGGGGAGCTCTTAAGCCATGAGGGACTTCCAGCAGGTCCTTTCCATACGTTAATCTCCACTCATTGTTTTTTGATGAAGGACTCCTTTTCTTCTCTTCCTCTCATTTTTCTACATCTTGGGAGATTGACAAGAGAATGCACTTTGTTTACTATGATTCATTCTTGCCTGCCTCTCTATTTTTGTAAATACAGAGTTTTTAAAAGGATTTCAAATTTAACAAAGTGATCCAAGGGAACAAATATTACGTATACTATGCTATTGTCCTCATTGATTCCACCATCATCATCACTCCTTTACTTGTTATTAACAAACTGCTGCACTTTTAGTTTGGCTTTTTATATGATACTTGTATTTTTCACACGGGGACTTAAACATGTTCAGATAATCAAAGGAAAAGCATGTGAGGGCCTTGGGATGCTTCTACAAAGTTGTTTTTTATACATCTTGAAATGAACAATTGGCTATTGCCATGCTGTTGGTTCCACAAGGCCTTCATAGTGATTCCATAGTGATTGTTACCCTGCCGATTTATGTCCTAAATACTCAAGGTCTCTGCTGGTTATTGTTTCATTACATAAATCCAGCTTCTAATCATTCCAAAATAGTCACAAAAAAATGTAAGCTTTTTCTTCAAATTATAAAAGCACACTCAAATGGAATATAAACTGTAGTTTTTTTTATTTTTTATCAGGAGGAACATCTATTTAAAATAATTATTTAGGTAGGACATAACAGCTAATAGGTTTGGGACATTATGTTACTTAGTCATTCTGTGTAACATGGATTTACAATTGCATTGGGGGTGGGTCTGGTATTATAAAGAAATCACTTATGTAGAGATGAATGTTATTTTATGGATGTGCCTGCTAAATGTAGCTGTACCACATACCATTAGAAATCATAAATTGATTGTGTATATATACAATATGTAATTTTTGCTGGCTGGGTCAACAAAGTATTTACATATTTATAGTATATTCAAATGTGGTTTAAAAAAATGGTTACAGTAAGTTTGAGCGTGCTATATTAGAAAGTATAATGCCGTCTGTACTGCATTATACTTTTCTAATTAACTGAAACTGTCTTCAGCTGAAGATCAGTAGGTAATAAAAGCTCGACTAGGAAAAGCTTCTGAACTTTTGAAGGTAGTTTGAAAAATTGGACATTTTGTATTTGAAATTATGAATAAACTAAGCTGAGAGGTGAATAGCTGTGTTCTCTGTAGACAAAAAGATTTTAACTGTAAAAAAAATCAAAACATTCAATTAATTTGTGTTTGAGTACTTGAAGACTCAAGTAAGAAGCCTCAAAATCTGCTAATCTGTTCTTCAAAAATAAACTGGACATTATTATTTATTGGATACTGTGATTGATTGGATGGAAAGTTTTTACTGAGCGGAATAAGGTTCTGTATTGACCTGGACTGTAAAATCATTTTCCAGACAGACCTATAGGGAGTTGAGGAGCAATGCAAATTCGATATGTTATCCCACTCAATATTACTACTTCATTATGTTCTAGACTTTAAATTAATGCATTCAAATGGTTAAAGGGCAGGTTCCGTGTTGCTTTACCCTGTGACCACTGAGGAGCTGGGGAGATGTTTCTGGCAGACATCATTATAAAAGGCATAGTAGTATCAGACAGTAGACTGCTTCTATGCACAAGCAGTGTTCCTTTTAAGCGATGCAGCCGAGGAGAAGCTGGTAGGAAGCTTACTGGATACGTCATTAGGTCTTTTATTTCCCACCATTTCTTGTTATTATGTACCATCCAGCCAAACCTTTTTATTCTCCACTGGTGTTTTGAACGGCAGGAACTTTAAGAGGCGGCTCTTACAGTTCCTGTTTGGCTTGATGGTCCACACAGTGAGACAGAGAGGATGAGCTGAAGATAGACTAAAAGGCTTTAGATATGGGGAGAGTTGTCTGGCTGTACAGACAGTGGGCTCTTTGTTCAAATGTACAAGGGGCTGGAAGGTAGTCATTTTCCCCTGGGTACACCCTGTCTGAAGCAATGCTGAATTCTGGCCAGCAGTCTGCTTTGAGGGAGAATATACTGTAAGCGGTGAGTCTTTCACCAGTAACCCTCTGAAAAACTGTTCTATGACCCTCACCCCCCAAAAAAGACTCCTCTTACCCTCTCAGGAGGTCTCGGCCTCCACTTTGAGAACCACAAATGTAACGCTCAACCCTACCTGTTGAAGGACAGAAACCAAACGCTTTGCCATGGAGCTGGAAAGTACACTCTGTGGAGTGACAGGGGTGAATACATCACTCTGATGCAGCCAGAGACGGGGAGGAGCCATTGACCTGCACAATACACCGTCAGTACAAACGCTGAGCTCATTTGGCTGCTCACTTGGTCTTCTTAATGCGTCATTGAACTAGGTCTTGGCCTAGCGATAGTAGCGTAGCGGATCTAACAAGTCGCTAACAGTTTCCCTTTCCACTTTTCCTTCCAAGTATTGGGCAGGCATGAAGGAATGGCATTAAAGCACTGTCAGGAGTCACCTCGCAGACGTCTTTTCTAAATATTGAAGTTGTACCGAATGTTCCTGGCTCAGTGCAGCTAAACTGACATATTGCTGTGACAGTAAGCCAAAGCTTTCTCAGTTCCCACTACAAAAATGGAATTAAAAAATGTTTTTATAAAATGTCACTAATTATTTTATATTTGTACTATTTTTTATCTATCTATCTATCTATCTATCTATCTATCTATCTATCTATCTATTTAACCCTCGTAATGTACTCGTAATATAGTGTTTAGCCACACGGCGGCGCCATCTGATTGTGTATGATTTGTGT
>JAODUG010088686.1:0-12136 GCA_027564795.1 Aphredoderus sayanus
CTCTTAGCTAAGTGCACCTCTGTCCACGGAACAGCTGATTGACTAGTCAGTCATTCAGCCACACTACAGCACAGCAGACTAAAGGGAGAGGGAGGGAGGGTAGGGAGAGGGAGAGGGAGGGAGAGAGAGGGAGAGGGAGAGAGAGGGAGAGAGGGAGAGAGAGGGAGAGAGGGAGAGGGAGAGAGAGAGAGGGGGAGAGAGGGAGAGGGCCGTGGAGGAGACAAGGGAGCGGTTGGTTGGAGTGGTTGAAAATATGTTGGCAGTGTTAAAGAGACACGGGAGGTTTATTAAAGCCCCGCTATCCTTTTGTCTTCCTCCCCTCGGCCTCCCTCTCATCCTCCAGCCCCGGCTAGAGGAGCGATTACATGCCTCTGCCTTCCCTGTCTTTCATCTCTCCCAGCGAGGAGGAGAGGAATGGCGGTCCTCTGGCATGTAATTACACGGAGACATCCTGGATGAGGGCGCCTGTCTCCACAAACGAAAACACCCCCCCCTCCACCCCAACCTTTCCTAAATACCTCTTGATAGGGGGAGATCTAAAGGAGATGTTTAGCAGCCTTTGATCCGCCATACGGCCCTTGTCTTTACCTGCAACTAATAACTAGTAGCGTAAGAAGTCTATTTATTTAATTACCGGCATTGACGCTAACGTATGCATGGCTCTGCTCCAGAGCCGTAGGAGTGAAATATACGGCTGCCCGATTTGTTTTAAGCACCCGAGTCATAACCATGACACATTTACATACCAGTGTTCCCATCTTGCCCATGAGTCATATCCCTGAATGATTATGAAGGGGCTGAAGTTTATGGGCCTCCATTGATATTGGTTCAAGGTCTAATTGGTCCGAAGCACATTTGCATGCTGGCAAGGTAATAATGGGGCTCTTTGGAAGCACTCTAAACCAGGAAGTGATTGCACTTTGTCTTTATGTTGTTCATAGAATGCTGATGGCTTTTGCAGCCAGTGTGATGTGGCTGTTTGGATTGTTTGATCATAATCTTACTTGAAAGGTTTACAGACCAAAGGAGGAGAGACACCTGGCTGTGGCTACTTGCTTGGCATCATCACCATCTTGCTGTATTGTTTGATGAAAATTGGAAATATTCATTATTTTTTATTTGATTTGATACAGGAGTGAGTCAAAAATATCTCCTACCTCCTTTGTGTCTGTATACAGGCACTGTGAGGTGATAGCTACTGTACAGTGTGGTTAGACATCCTGAAAAGGGTACGTCTGCTGAAGCTGCTCTTTGTTTAAGGGGCGAAGTGTGACTGAATGTGTTTAGTGTGTCCTTCTGCTTGTGTAAATCCGCCCCCCATTCATGCAGAGTTAACTGTTTTTCTGAACTCACTTGGAGATGAAGTGAACATTCTGGTGTAGCTCCAATAGACGTAGCCTCAGACAATGGGCCCTGTTGCTTCGACTGCACTTAGCGGAGGTTCCTGAATAGCCTCTGAATGTGACTGGAGTGGTGTGGTCCTGCAGCTGCAGAACAATGGCCTGCTCAGCACAAAGGCTGAGGTCCCCCCCAGCCCTGTCTATTGTGACCCCTGATCCCAGGCCACACAGGGTCAGCTGTAGGGAAGGCCACCTCACACAAGCACTGATATCTCAACTGGGACAAGTTGGCTGTTAGTTGAACCCATCCCGATGCTTTTAAGTGTTTTTCCTATAAGGCACTTAGCACAAAAGTGTCTGTTAAATGCGAGAGAGAAATGTAAAAATATATTTTACATACATGGCCAAAATAACAAATAGTCTGCATACAAATCTGTAAGTACATATTTTAAATAAAGAAAGTAATAATAACAATATTAAGACCTCAGAATTCAATTCTAGCAAAACAGAATTGACGCATTTTGGGCCCAGGGTAAAATCCATAAGAGACAAAACCCCAACGTGCTTGGGTAGTTTATAAAATCTTTGATAGAAACCAGTTCAGCATTAAAGCACACACTTTCAAGAATAATCACTGCCCTTACCCAAACACCTTTACACAAATCTCACACTCACACAAAAAGAATTCCATCACACACATACGCATAGCAGATTCCCTCCTCCCTGTGTTTGATCACAAGCAACCCCCTCCCCATTTCTGTTTATTCTGGAGATTATTCTGCGCTAATCTCTTTAGAGCATAATTCAGATTAGATTTTGAGTTATTATTATTACTAGTCCTGCTGTGATTTCCCCGCTGCTGTTGTACTGCCATGTTTGGGAGAATTGATTAAAACTGCTGACCATTGCCCCAGATTGCACTGGCTGTGGAAAATGGATAAAGCAATAGAAGGAAAAACAACACAGCATTTCATAAAGCATGTCTCAGAGTGTCTTTAACCCTTCTCCTCCATCTTTAAAAAAATATAAGATGCCATTAAAGTGTCTTTTAATTATTCAGCCTGCCTCTGAAGCTCAAATGAAAGTAGAATACAACTTGAACTATGTTATTAACATTTTATAACATTATAATGAGTAAAATATAAAATGTTAACCATTTGAAATCCACTTTAGAGGTCAAATGTCAGCAACTGCAGTAAGCACCCATTCGGATACTGTAGCCCTTGAACCCCATTGCCTGCTTCTAGCCATCCATTCAGTGGTTGACTGTTTGCTTGTTTTTTTCCTTCAATTAAGATAAATTATAGAATGGCACTGGGGAATGGTGAGTAGGAGCGCTTGTTGTGTTGGTACCCTGAGGCAAACGGTCATGAGTTGCATAGAGAAAATCCCTGCACCTTGCACTGCTCAAATTCCTAATGGACCACTCAATATGCAACTTAGCCAAACATATGAGAGGTTAAGTATGGGCACAGGGAGGGAGAGAAGAGGTGGCAAAGCTTGGGATTATTGCTCCTATGAGGGTGGGGTGGAGGAGATGAACTGCCTGTGTGTGTGTTTATTTGTTTATCTGTGTGGAGGGTGAGTGGGGCGGATTTGTTTGTCCTGGGTCTTGCAAACGCAGCCTTGCAGTGTACATTTCATTACTCGGCTCTCCGCGGGGCTCAGGCGAGTGTCGCAGCTCCTACCGTGGGCAGCAGAGGTCCCAGTGATTAGATGAGCTGCACCACAGTTAATGGGCGCTATTGATCTCCACACCTAGTTACAAGCACCTTGCAGCTCCACTAGTCTAAGACAGGACGGCACGGTGAATCTCGCGCCGTCCGAAATTGCCTCTTGTGCTCAACACGCGTTCTCTCTTTCTCATCTTCACACTTCCTCAATACACATGTGCCCCCCCTCCCCCTCGCCCCCTCCCCCATCTTCTATTCCTGTTTTATTCTCTTCTATTTGCACTGTGATTGCTTTCAATGTCTCCGCAGCCATTAGGATGATTGCAGGCTGTGTAATGTATATTAATGCGCTTCTACTTTTCAGGGAGTTTTTGCTGGGTGTGCTATAATATTTCATAACCAGAAAATGTTCAACCAAGTCTCTGCGTAAGGCAATTAAATGGTGTTTGTCATCTACTCCCCCCCACTCCCCCGCCGTCTGTGCAGTATAGCCGTGCGGTTAGGTAAGGGGTTAAAGGTGAAGCATCAGCACCGGCTTCATAGCAGGGGATGCATTACAAGCAGGCGCCCTATTTGCCGTTGTGTTTTATCACCCCAGTGAGAACTTAGTGAAGCGGCGCTACAGTCAATAGCAGGCCACGACCTCTGACCTACAGATCACTGACTGGATGATTGGTAATGTTATGATGGCGATATAATGCTACCAAGCAATCTCTCAGAGCTAACTAGCTTCTGAACAGGTGTCATGTATAAATACTGTAGGTCTATATTGAGAATACACCCATGTGGTCATTCTCAGTTCATGTATCTTCAGTGTACATGTACAGGACCACGCAGAGGCAGTGTATGGGATGAATATTAAGGTAGCGCATGTGCCATGTGTAATTATGCTGAACACACAGCATGTCTTTTCATTCACATTAAGCTTGTGTTTTTGCTGAGTCCTCTTGATGCTAATGTACTGTGTGTATATTTAGTGCTGGTTAGCAGCCCTAAATATTTCAGCAGCCCCTGCCCATTGTGCATTGTACGTTGTGAATCATTATTGTATCTTGCTGAGATTGTGGAGAGTCAGTCAGAGTCAGGGAGCTACTAGCCAGTTAGCCTAGCACCCAATCAGCCCAATTTAATCACTTGTCATATTGTACACACACCAAAAGTGGGCTCTTAATATTAATGTTAATGTATAGAAAATGGAGCCGCTGAAATGATGCCAAACTTCCCCCTGAAAACTGTATATTATGGCTGGGTGTTACAGCAGAAAAATGTATCACGATAAAATGTTTAATTTATATAAGTAATTCATGATAATTGTTATTTACCTTTTTTTAAATACAGACCTGTAGAAAAAGTTGAATTTAACTACTTTATCTTCAATTTAACCACCATTCTTTGAATTTAACCTCTTTATTTGGGGAATGTAACCTCTATTTTCTTGAATGTAACCACTTGTTTATCAAGGTACACAGTTAATGTTAACACAACAATGATCAACACACACAAATAGATGGCCGTGATGACATGATGACTCTTGATGGTTTTCCTATACAGTTTACACGCAGCAGTGTTCTGATATCGGGCAGACTTAACAAACAAATACAATACTGTCGAGCTGGCCTGTCCTTTTTACATTTTTGCAGCATAGTATACACTAATCCTCTCACTTCCTGTTTCTGTCCATGATGCAACCAAACAGTGTCAGGTTTACTGTTAAATGATTGGCTGTTGCATGTTGCTTGTAGCACGTTCAGTTATCAAGGGATATGACAGGCTGTTTATGAGCCAGGAAGGTAGCACGCTTGGGGTTGGTCATGCATCCGGATTTCGCATACTCATTATTTTCTGTTGGTTTGCAGTTAATGCATTTTAGTAAAAGTGTCAAATATTCTATCAAACTATTTTTTATTGCTATTGATGTGTGTTTATTGTTCCAGGGCCCAGGCCTATATTGTAATATTATAAACAATCTTGCTTTCTGTTATTATACTGGTTGCCCCCTGTGTAAGGTTTACTGTATACTCTAAAGGAACCTTGAACAAAAGTGTCCATCAAACAGCAGAATAGGATGTCAGCTTTGCGTGAGTAGGGGGTTGTTTGTTTGCTACCTGCCCATCACTTTGAGAGAACGTACGACTGGAGTCATAGGATTTTGGCTTTGGTTCCACAAAGCGATTATGGGAAGATAATCCAGGCACATCAGAATAATCCAAACTTCTGAACGGGCATACTGTATATATATATATATACAGTATATATATGTGTGTGTGTGTGTGTTGTGTCTATTTTTGCATGCACGGTGTGTCAGTATGTGTATGCACATATTTGTGTGTATGTGTGTGTGTGTGTGTGTGTGTGGATGCAAGCCTCCATACATCATCCAAAGACATTCCAAAGATTGCTCCATAAATCCTGCCCTGAATAAAATCTAATCAGATCAGGTAGGCTCTCATATGCTGTGCTGGTGCTAGCTTGTTAATGATGTTTGTGTCCGAGCACCACTCCTGCCCATAGACGAAACGGTCCCAGCCCATGCAGGTCACCCATATAGCATCCATCATTACATAGACATTAACTAAGTATCTGCCCTCATCACACCTTTCCTGTCACATTACCAGCAAGGAAGTAGATATAGACAACTTGTTGGCTTCTTTTTCTTGCCAGTGAATGTGGTTGTGTTTTACCCAGCTCTGTATTTATTTATTTTGTCTGGTCTCAGTGTGCATGAGCCATTTATCTGCTTTCCGAGCGAAGCTCTTTGCTGAGCATGCTCCCTATTTTATCCTTAAGTAATCAATACTGGTCCTGTGAATCCAGGTCAGCTTGGCTCCTCTGGTGTCTCTTGCTCCCTCTCTCTTGTCATTTTATTCTGCATTACAGCCCCACCCTTCTCCCCTCTCTCTCCCTCTCTCCCTCTCTCTGTCTCTCTGTCTCTCTCTCTCTCTCCACCTCTCTCTCTCTCTCTCTCTCTCTCTCTCTCTCTCTCCACCTCTGTCTCCACCTTTGTCTCCCCTCCTCCTGAAAATGTGCGTGTCCACTATTAGCCCTTGTACCGTGTGGCAGTCATTTAAAAATATACAAAAATAGATGTGTCAAGACTTTACTTCCGTTCCTCCTAGGCATCCTCTTACCTGCTTTTATGTGCCTGCTCTTTCTCCTCTCCTGCATTCTCTTATCCCCACCTTTCTCCTGTCTTCTCCTTCCTCCTGATGTGTCCTTCCCTAGCATCCTCTGCAGCCCTCTTGTCTCCTTCTCTCCTCTCCCGCCTCCTCTTGTCTCCTTCTCTCCTCTCCAGCCTCCCCCTTATCTCCTTCTATGCTTGTGCACTGAACTGTTTGCTAAAGTTGGAAAACATAAGATTTGAAAAGTGTGCAAAAGAGTGAAAAGACATCCCTTATTTTTGTTTGTATTGCACTCACACACACACCCACCCACTGCAGTTGTGTGTGCTTCTGAGCACCTGTTACATTGTGTTTGCACTGTGCATGTGATACCTGTGTGTGTGTGTGTGTGTGTGTGTGTGTGTGTGTGTGTATGCAGCGCCTGCGGTTGCCTTGGCTGGGCGCTGTCTCCTGTGGAGCGCTGTTTGAGAGGCTTGTCGAGGTAAAGCTCCTGTCAGGGCCTGGCCTGAGGGAGTGGACTGATGAAAGGCCTCTTCATCATCCTAATGGGATACACAAACCTCTTAACCAGCACTGCTGCCATGGCTTCTGCTGTGCCACTGAGCACAGGCAGAGAGACCCAGAGAGAGATAGGGAGATGGACAGAGTGGAATCGGGAGAGCTCTGGGTGAAAGGTCAGCCAGCCATGGTTATACACTGATTCGACAACAAGCATACAGAGAAGAATGTACCCTACCTTTTGATAATAAGTGTGTTATCCTATTATTGATGGTTTTGAAGAGGACTACATTTCCTCATCAGATCACCAATAAGGGTACAAACGCAGAGCATGACATTTGTGTTGCTGTACGGGGGAGGATTAGAGAACTGTGTCAGCCTAGGAGAGCTGTGGGGGGAGGAGAATAGATGCGTGCCAGCCACTCAGCAGAAGGGCTACAGCATTTCTGTAGCGTTGAACACAACCTCAGGGGTACTGCGGTGCTTTGGTCCTGTTCAACACTGCGCCGGTCGAGACCAAACTGCTTATATGAGGATCTAGGACAGGGTATTAAAGCCCCGCTGTCCACAGGCACTAGCCAACATGCTGTCCCTCCCAAGAGGCCACGGCCCAGGGAATACAGACTCATATGTCCAATAATCTCAATCAGTTCATTGAGTTAGTTACTGGCCTCCCGCAGGATGTTACCCAGGCCTGGGGAGGAGGTCTCGCGGCTGGTTCTCTCCAGACACAGGCCTCGGCCAGAGCTGCAGGGTTGCTGACAGAAGGAGGGGCGGAGAGATCCGGAGAAGAGTCTCCCATTGTTATTGTCTCCGTGCCACACTCTCTCACAACCAAGTGTCACCATCAGTCTATTGTGGCCTTGAGCTTCTGGCAGGCGACAGTGCCTCTCTGTGTTCCACACTGTTCCTCGCCCTGTGCCGTTGGTGATATTGGTCAGCGCCGTAGGAATCTTTATCAGCCTCTTCCTCAACCCGCACCCCTGTCCGTCAGCCACGTCCTCTTTCTGCCGCTGCTCGCCCCAGCCCCCTGCGTAATCCTGTCCCCAGATCAAGGACACACACTTCCCCGCAGACGCAGCGCGCGACAGCGACTTCAACATCAGAGAGGACTCAGGGCCTCATGAATGATTGATGTGGGTCTGCTGACTCGTCAATCCTAGGATACCAGTGATATTGTGACCTCAAACATGCCTGTCTTCTTGTTTTAGATTAGATTAAATTATATTGTCTCCAAGGCACAATTTGGTTTACAAACAGTAGTCACACAACCATCCTAAAATCAATCAATACAGTATGTAAAAACATGAATGCAATATAACATACAGTAACCACCATGAATATAAGTACTAAGATACTCCTTGTTGAAGTATGCACGATTGCAGTTTGGCTTGCAATTTGTTTATGAAAACAAATGATCTTAAATATGATTTACTTGATTTGTTCCTCCTGGAGACAGTGTATGTTCTCCCCGATGGCAGGAGTGGAAACTCTTACTGAAGAGGGTGTTAAGGGTTCACCAGAATGGCCTTTGCCCTCTGAGTGGATCTAATGGCGGGTTCACACTACACGACGTCTTTCACGATTGTCACCATGTCAGATTAGACAATCATTGTGCCGTACATTCTTGACGTGTCGTGGCAGGGAGACTGGCAACACTACACGTATGACACCGACCGAACAACAATTATTACTTATTAGTTATTATTAGTCTTGAGAGCCCATGCTCTTCCTTCCCCTAGAGCTCATGAATTCTAAACTTTAGTTACCCCTCTTCCTACACAGGTTATATCATTGTTTTTAGATGGGGTGTGTACTGGGGTTCTGATGGTGCTATACTGTAATACATTGTAGCCACATATGGATGACATACTGTATCGTGACACTTACAAATAGATGTTTGGTTCCCTGCCTAACAGAGCAGAGGATCTTTGTGTCACGCTACTGTGCCAGGAATAGAGATAGCCTTGTGGCTTTTTAAAGAGGATGATTAATGGCCAAAGAGTTAAAAAAAAAAACAAGAGTTAGTCTTAATTAACTATCCACTTTGGGCTCTCCTCTTTTTATATCCTTCCACTTGTTTTTTCACTATCACTCTTTCTCTGTAAGCATATCCCATTTCTCTCATAGTTCACAAAACAAAAGCAGATTTATTCATATTAATATCTTTTAGTCTGTAGATATTCTAGTTATTCGAGCCAAACCAAGTTTATGAGTCCTTTTTCTTTTCTTTTTTAGATTGTGCTCACATCATTCCATTCTGTTATTAGTAAAGCCACATGGTCCTACATCTTCCCATATTACACACAGAGGCCTCCCTGATTGCTGCTGCTGTGTGTGTGTGTGTGTGTGTCTGGGGACGGTCCTGATGCAAGGGGACGCAACGAAGTGACACAGTGACGCCAGCCCGGCGCTGTGTTTGTGCACGGTGTGCTCATGCACGTGTGATCACATCGCATGCATCACATCTTTGTTTGTTTTCCCGCGTTTGTCCATGTGTTGCCACCTCGGGCCGCGGGTTGTTAGCTAGTTATAGCTACATGAAGTGCAAGCTTTGCATCAGGGTGTCACATCTGTGCGCGCCCGCGGCTTGATCTGCCGCGGCCAGCGTAGATCTGCCGGCGCCATCTACCTCCCAGTCTCATGCGCGAGTGTGCGCGCGCATTTGTGTCCGTCAATCCCCCGTCAATCCGGCTCATTTCCTCATCTGTTCATTAGCCTGACAGAGGAGCTCCCCTGCCAAAGCATTTAGTCACAAGATTCAGCCCCTGTCACAACACATTACTGCAGCAGTCCGCTCCAACAGCACTGGCACTCATGGCAACCATGGCCAATGCCTCCAATAAACACACGCACACAGACACACACACACATTTAATAACTCAGGTCTAGCGCCTAGGGAGCATTTTTCTGTCTCCCTTCATCTCTTTCTGTCCTTGTTCCGTCCATACACACATCAGCGTAATCTGTGCCCAGCCATTTCTCCTCTCTCCGCTGTCCTCACGCCTCACTTCCCTACTGCTCATGATAAAGTGCCTGTGTGTAAGATCTAGTGCCATTATTTGACTATTTTAAAAGCCTTGTTTTGGGGCATGTGTAGTGCTATGCATATTGTATACGGTATAATCAGAGGAGAATGTTTGGTTTGTGTCACAGTGAAAACATTCCCTTTAAAACTACCTTCAGCAGTATCCCATGCAGTATACCTGCATTATGAGGTTTACTCAGCTTGCCTTTGGCCAGTAAATACACACTTTGACGTTAAGAAGACTAGCTTGAGGCTAAAGGATTCCCTACTCTCTCCTTCACTGGCATTTTCATATTGTCTTTTTCTGTCTGTCCTTCTGCCTGTCTTGCTCTCCATCCTCACGGGGGGCATGCTCTCTCTTTTCTAAGCTAAAAGTTTCTTCAGGCGCCCTCTGTCATCTGTGATGTTTCCACTTTTCCACCTCCATCAGCCTTCCGCTTCTTTGTGGCTTATTATCGCCTGCTCAAGGTGTCTGAAGTCATTTGTACAGGAAGTTTGATACAGGCATCTTCTTGTCCCCTGCGAGACAAGCTGTCATGTCAACTTGCAGAAAACACATGCGTGGAAATGCTTTCCCCCCGCTGGCACAGTCATGTTACAAGGACTATAAGGCTGTGTTCCATATGTGTCCCCACATAAGGCATGGCTTGGAATAAGGACTACAGTAGGCACTATACAGTAGGCACTATACAGTAGGGCTGCTCGATTATGGGAAAAATCATCATCACGATTATTTCACACGATTACTCATTGACTTTGGAAAGATGTTGCAGTTACTGTACATAATAAACAATGAAACCGTGAAACAAATCAACAGTGAAAACACCTTCAGCTGTGAAATTTCCTTTAATACGTTTCTCATTGATCTTTCACTTTCACCCATTTTCACCCCGGGAAGGACACACTTGTCACTCTGAACAAAAATAAAAAGAATAATTGTCTTTTCTCGATTACATTGTTTTTGTGATTGTTAGGAGCCGAAATTGAAATCGCAATAAAAATGTGATGAATTGCACAGCACTAGTATACAGTACAGGAACTGAGTCCCACGCTGCAAATGAAAGGTTTGCACTTGGCATTGTGTAAATAACAGTGTTGTGTGTTGGCTAGCGGAGGAGATCTGGCTGACTGTCTATCTGCAGGCTGTGTGTGTGTGTGTGTGTCTCCCATCTTCCTGGAATCTGTGACTGGTGTGGACAGGCTGGTTCCAGTGTGTTGAGTGTCTGAAGAGGGCAGGTGTGGGTGGGTTGGAAGAACCAGGTTCTACCTGTATACCTGGAGCTGTCAGGGCATCTCAGCTCCAGGTGTGGCCACTCAGACCGCCAAGTCTTTAACAGCGCCCCCACGCGCCCTCCAATACACACACACACAGGTGGGTCAAGGCTGTCATCCCGTTCTGCTGACCAGTATAGTTTTTAGTGCCAGATCCGTCTCCTGTCGTCATACTGCCTCACTCAGCATGAATGCAATCTTCAGGGGAAAAAGAAAAAACCCCAGAAAGAAGGAAGAAATTGCATAAGAATTATTAATATTGGCTAATGGGCCAACATTCAAGAAGGGTGCCCGCAATTTTCTTGACATCTACTGTTGGTTGTCCTTGAGAGTGTGACGCGTGTGTGTGTGTGTGTGTTGTAATCACTCAGAGACCTGTGTGAGAGGACAGTGAAGTGCGGTAGTGAGGGGAGGAAGAGGCAGAGTGGTAGAAGTGGGGAGAGATGTGTGTGTGTGTGTGTGTGTGTGCGCAGAGAGGCTGGCGGGCGAGGCAGGGGTGAGATGGTTGGGGGGGTGGAGTGGGTAATTACAGGGTCCCAGAGAGAGAGGCCTGTAATCAGCCTGCCCTCAGGAAGGAATGCTGCTCATCTTCTCATGTAATTACTGCCATTTAAACAGCCCCGGCTCCCAAACACTAACCCTGCTGCAGCACACCTAGCTGCTACACCCACACACACACACACGCACGCGAATGCACATGAATGCACGTACGTGGCGCGAGACAAACATTCCAAATGGAGTGAGGGAGACGGCAAACGAATTGATGGTGGAGAGATCTGTGTGTGTGTGTGTGTGTGTGTGTGTGTGTGTGCACCCCATGGTAATCTCCTTGTGGCCTGCAGGTCTGGGGAGAAGCGGATCCCCGCCATGGCAACAAGCCACTCCGGACAGATTTGCGCAACCCTCGTCATCCAGCAGCTGCGCAGCAGTGTAGCAGACGAGGCCTGGCGCCTGACACACACGCACACACGCGCGCACACACACACACACACACAGAGGAAGAAGCAGAGTTACGTTCTGCCATATAAGTTTGACCTCCAAGTAATAGTTGTGACATTGGTCTGTAATTTTGAGTGGATAATAGCGACAACAACATAGTGGCTCCCACTCTGTCTCTCTCTCTCTCTCCCCCTCTCTCTCTCTCTCTCTCCCACTCTCCCTCTCTTTCCCTCTCTCTCTCCCCCTCTCCCTCTCTCTCCCTCTCTC
>JAODUG010088697.1:0-12135 GCA_027564795.1 Aphredoderus sayanus
TGGCGTCTGGTCTCGTAGTGTCTGACTGCTCTTTATGGGTTGTTGTTGTTTTGTTTCCTTCAAGGCCTGCCTGTCTGCCTGCCTGCCTGTCTGTCTGCCTGTCTGTCTGTCTGCCTGTCTGTCTGCTTGCCTGTCTGCTAGCCTGTCTGCCTGCCTGTCTGTCTGCCTGTCTGCCTGCCTGCCTGTCTGTCTGCCTGTCTGCCTGCCTGCCTGTCTGTCTGTCTGTCTGTGTACCTGCTGGATGATTGAATAAACATGTGGCATACAGTGAAACAGGGTTTATGGGATGTACGCTGTGTCAACAGGGCGGTAAATCAGACCAAGTTACCGCCTGTCGTCTAGACAACGTTATACCTGCCTTACCATCCTGCGTTTGTGTCCTCCCCTGCCATAACAGGGACCCTTAGGAGTGAGGTGGTGGCAGTGAGACTAAGTGGTGTTAGGAGGCGCTGTGCGGCACTGCATCTGGGTCAGTGTATTTCCTTACATACTGTAGCTTATCCATGTGACTGGGTCTCAGCTCTTATAATAGCTGATCCATGGCCTACGAGTGACACGCACGCTTATGAGTTTAAAACAAGTCATACAAACAAGATCAAGACATTTCTACTAAGAATACTATGGAAAATATTATATTAGCCTACTCAGGATAATGATCTGTCACCCTTTTCTCAGTGGCACATTGGCCTAAGGTAACTGAGGCTATATAACAGTTATGTCATATAGCAGATGCTTTCATCCAAAGCAACTTAGAACGAGTACAGCTACATGTATTGCTGGGGCTCGACCCCACAACCTTCTGGCTGGGAGACCAACACCCAGGCCACTATGTGTGTGTGTTTGGTGTGTGTGGGTGTGCGTGTGCCTGTGTGTGTGCGTGTGTGTGTGTGTGACATGCTTATATGGGGAGACAGCTGATTAGCTATTTCCCCACAGCTGCTGCTAGTCCCCAGGAGAACCATGCACACACACACACACTCCACGGTTCACGTTAGGGCCTCCTGCACCACGACACACCATGCACACACACACACACACACACACACACACACACACACACTCCACGGTTCACGTTAGGGCCTCCTGCACCATGACACGCCATGCACACACACACACACACACACACACACACACACACACACACACACACACACTCCACAGTTCACGTTAGGGCCTCCTGCACCACGACACGCGTGCACACGTGTGCAATGATGACAGTAGAGTTAAAGGTGGAGTCAGGGATTAGTCAGGGAAATATTGTTTATATTTGACCGTGATAAGAACAAAAACACCACACACACACACACACAGAAGGGGCAGCTGGCAAGGAGACATTCGCTGGATTCCACAGATAAAGTGTATTAGCTTACAATCGCTGACTCCACCTTTAACGGGGGCCCTGTGAAATGTGAGACGTTTCGTGCAGAGACATGCAGGAAATGTTCCGCTAACTTTGAAGAAGTGAAAGTGAAAGTGAAAACAGACCGACGGCAACGCTTTGTTTGCACGGACAAGGAAGAGAGAATAAATCTTTTAGACATATGCTAAGGCACGTATCATATTTCCTACGAAGAAGAATACGTTACACGTCCTTTAAAAGGTATGTGTTCATATTATACAATTCAAGGTACGCTGGTGTTTTGTAGAAACGTGGCATTGTCATTTATTTTTCAGGAATGGCGTCCGGCAGAAGTCCGATAAGAGATCACCTTCAGTGTCCAATCTGTCTGGATGTGTTCGACCACCCAGTCACCCTGACATGTGGACACAACTACTGCAAAGCCTGCATCACACAGCACTTAGATCTCTGTGCTGCTGAACAGATGAAGTGCCCTATGTGCGACAAGGTCTTCCACAGAAAACCTGAGCTTCTGGTCAACGCTACATTATCTGAGATAGCCAGTCAGTTCAAAGGGAGAGTGCGGGTGAACGACCAGCCTGGGGCTGGGTCAGCGGCGTGGGTCTCCTGTGACTACTGCATCAGGCAGAGCGTGGAGGCCGTGAGGTCCTGCCTGGCGTGCATGGCTTCCTTCTGTGACGCCCACCTGGAGCCACACCACAGGCTCCCGCTCCTGAGTAAGCACAAGCTGATCCAACCTGTGGAGAACCTGAAAGACCGGATCTGCCAGCAGCACGACAAGCCCCTGGAGATGTTCTGCCAGAACGAGGAGGTGTGTGTGTGCGACTTCTGCACGAAGACAGACCACAAGCTTCACCAGTATGTTCCCCTGAAGGAGGGGTATGAAGAGAAGAAGGCTGAGCTGGGGCAGATGCAGGACGAAGTTCAGGAGATGATGCAGGAGAGACGAGCCAAGATCACGGAGATGCAGCAGTCCATACAACTCAGCAAAGACGATGCAGAGAGAGAGATAGCAGACGGGAAGAAGGTCTTCGCTGCTCTCAAGCGTTCCATCAAGAGAAGCGAGACTGAGCTCATCTCCACCATTCAAAACAAACAGAAAGCAACAGAGAAGCAAGCAGAAGGCTTCATCAGGGAGATGGAGCAGGAGATCACGGAGCTAACCAAGAGGAGCGCAGAGCTGGAGAAGCTCTTGCAAACTGAAGACCACATCCACCTCCTCCAGAGCTTCCCACGTCTGCTCGCCCCACCTCACACCCAGGACTGGGCCGAGGTCCATGTGCGTCAGCCGTCTTACGTAGGCGTTGCGAGGAGAGCCCTGGAGGAGCTGGAGAAGACACTGAGCACGGAGGTGAAGAAGCTGTGTGATGCAGAGCTGAAGAAGGTCCAGCAGGAAGCAGTGGACGTGACTCTGGACCCCGAAACAGCACATCCACGGCTGATCCTGTCTGAGGATGGAAAACAGGTTCACGTGGACAAACAGAAGACTCTGCCAGACAGCCCTGGAAGGTTCTCTCTCTGTATGCACGTCTTAGGAAAGCAGAGCTTATCCTCGGGGAGGTTTTACTACGAGGTCGAGGTTAAAGGGAAGACCGACTGGGATGTAGGCGTGGCCAAAAAGTCCATCGACAGGAAGAAAATCATCGTTCTGGATTCGGGATTCTGGAACGTAAGGCTGATGAATGGGAACGAGTACAAGTTTGGTGCCGACACGGACAAACGCTGCTGGGTCAGGCAGGAGCCCCAGAAGGTGGGGGTGTTCGTGGACTACGAGGAGGGCCTGGTCTCCTTCTACGACGTGGAGAACAAGGTTCACATCTACTCTTTCACCGGCTGTGACTTCACAGAGCCTCTCTGCCCGTGCATCAGCCCATGTGACGCCTTTGATGGGAAAAACGACGCCCCATTGGCCATCACACCTGTCAATACGTCTGATTAATCTGCAGGGACACGTACTGTACTGCAATGTGTCAACAACAGGTCAACAGGTCATCAGTCATGGTAAGCAGACAACACTGTTAGCATAATGACCGCAGCAGTCTTCTGGGATTACATACATCGCCTGTATATATACTGGCGATGTCACTAACTTGTATGTTAACTTGGAGGATAGAATGACATAAATGTCATTCTATCCTCCAAGTTCACTTGGAACAGCCTATATACCAGCAAAGTGTTTACAGAGAACATCGAGTGTTGTGAGCATTATGATGTACGAGCTAGATGAATCCTTGCTATTGTTTAAAAGCTCTCATTTTCCAGCCATATGCTTTACCCCCAAGGATGGACAGGGTGTGGGTCTGGGTGAACACTATAGCTAGCAGGGTTGATGCTCTGTGACTGTGTTTACAATCTGTTGCATAAGTAGGAGGTGTAGTGCCAATACAAACCAGCTACCAGCAAGTATGGTTCAAGGATGTATTATGTTTGAACTGTTATATAAAGGTCATTACAATGATCCTTTTTCAATTATCTTAGAAAGATCATTACAATTATTTAAGGTTTTGCTTAAGGCCAACTCCGGGCATCAAACCTTCTACAGGCTGTCAAACACCCAGACCATCACACTAATGCTGGACGTTATGGGTGGACAGCACAAATACTGGTTTTCTAATAATGGCTTTTGGAATGAATGTTTCAGAGCTTGGAGAGCAGGGAGATAGAGATTTACATTTACATGTACGATATTTGGCAGACACTTTTATACAAAGCGACTTACATATTACATTAGTAGTACATTTGTCAATAGATGGACAGGTCATACATGTAGTACATATGTCTATAGTTGGACAGGTCATACATGTAGTACATATGTCTATAGTTGGACAGGTCATACTCCAGCAATTGTGAGCAAACAATATTCTAATAGAATAGTTACAGCATAATGTAATCATGCCTACTACCATGTAATCAACCACATAAAACACAATAGCTAATGGCCTAGCTAACCAATAAGAGCAGCATTTTGTATATATTTTTATTTTATATATATATATATATAGATGCTATATAGATGCTACTGTTACATGTTGTATGTATAATACATGTATGCAATAATTCTGTTACATTCCTCTTTTGAATAAAACATGAGATTGGTACTGTCATCTGATATACCACTTTGTTGATGCTGTGTAAATTACCAGTCCAGTACCATACCAGTCATCTACACCAGACCCTCGAAGACAACATGATGGCCCTATGATAAACACTACAGTTGCTGTGATCTGACACATGCATGTAGATATTGATTGAGGACATTGTAGCACTCAACATGCAGTATACAATCAGAACATATGGTGGCGCTATGACGTACACATATTCATATCTCTGGGCCTGTTGAACCCAGAGTTACTGTAACTTGATGGTGGTACTGTAAGATAGTGTTCAGTTTGGTCACACAACCACCACTACCTTTCATAACATTGTTTTTACTATTACACTTGTTTCAGTTACGGAGAAGTAGAGGAACCTCCGTCACACAAGAAATAAAGCCACCTGATAATGAAACCTGTCTTCCGCAGTAATGTGCCCATGCCAACGGAAATGTATTGGATAGTGTAGGCACTGTACTTTAGACCTGACAATGAAAGGTTAACCTTCCTTAAATCTAACATAGACACCAAAAACAAACAAAAATAAAACAAATCAGTCTTCCCTTCACAGCTCATCATTGATGTGTCAATAACCTCCCTCTGTCGTTCACACACTAATATAAGGCATCCACGTATAGTGAATGTTGTGGTGACCCTGTGACCCTGTGACACCTCTCAACTTCCACACCACGGAGTCGTCACACCTGTCATCCTGTCACCGTGGCGACCCGGAGTCATTACCTCACAACGAACCATTGCCCACAGGGCCACATGCTCTAAGTGACCACAGCTAACCTTCACAGATAAACACTTAGATCTTCAGTAGTGAGGCCTAAGATTGTTCCCCGTGATTCACGTTGCCTGTTCTGATTCACAAGATGCTGAAGCGGAGTCAATATTTTTAAACAATCGGAACTAGAATGCAAGACCTAAAAATGTTAACTGTATAAGGTTTAAAGATAGTGTCCCTCAGAAGCCCCGCCCCCCACACAATGGGCAACCATTGCCATGGCTGGAGACAGTGTTGTGTGGTGCGGTCTGCACCACTTTGTTGGTGGTCCGGTGTACAGAGAGCCAGGGCTGTGTGCAGAAACACCGGATTATTTCTCCAGTGCACACAACGGGCAGCAGGCTGACCGTGAGGAGGTATTGGCCGAAAAATGTATTACAATCGCTGACTCTACCTTTAATTAAGATAGCTTGTGCTGAATGTGAGCACACGTTTACATGAGAAACAGCAGTCCCGTTAGCCACCGGCGTTAGCCACCCAGGATGTCGAGAGAAGAGACACTTGCGTCCTGTTAGCCATTAGAACCACCGCGTCTCAGGGCAGGATGATTAGGTGCGTTTTACGTCGTTCGGCAGCCGCAGCAGGAAGGTCCACAGGGAGCCACTGCGGGGGAAGCCCCTCCTCTGGCGGCAGGGCGTCCAGAGCCCGCCCTCCACCGCGTACTCCTGCGTGGCGCTCCTGTTCACCGCGAACACGGCGTCGCACCGTACCACCGCGCCGAACAGCGCCCCCCGGCTGTTGGCGAAGTGCCCCGGCAGGGCGCTCCACTGGCCGGTGGCCAGGTTGTAGCGCTCCACGGCGCAGCGCAGGAAGTCGTCGCCGGGGCCGTTGCACACCACGTACAGGTTGGCGCGGTGACCGAGCGCGCGGTGCACGTAGCTGCCGGGGCGTACGAGCGCGGTGAGCAGCGCCCAGACACCCGCGCCACGCTGGTACTCGTACACCTCCGTGGCGCCCTCGCCCGCCCGCACGCAGGCCAGCAGGCGGCCGGCTGCCGTGGCGCAGGCCGCGCCCGCCGGCGCGGGCCGGGGCAGCGGCCCGGCGTCGGCCCACGCCTCGCGGCGGGGGTCGTAAGCCTCCACGGAGGCCGTGGCCGCGCCCCCCGCCGCGCTCTCGCCGCCCACGGCGTACAGCCGCCCGGCGGCGGGCTGCAGGGCGAAGCGGCAGCGCGGCAGGGCGGGGCCGGCCATGGCACTCCAGGTGGCCGTGTCCGCGCGGTAGCGGAAGCTGGGCGCCGACGCTTGCCGCCGGGCGCCGCCCGTCCCCCGCACCCCGCCCACCACGTACAGTATGTCGTCCAGCACGGCCACGCCCCCCAGGGCGGTGCTGGCGGCGGCCGGCAGCTCCGTCAGCTCCCGCCAGACGTCCGCGTCCTCGTCCAGGTAGCACAGCGTCCGCGGCGCCGGGTGTGAGGCGGCGGTGGCGGCGTCCTCGTCGTGGAGGGCGGCGTGGGCGCCCACGGCAACCAGCACGCTGGGGGCGAGGACCGCCACGTGGGCGGCGAGCTCCGGTGGAAGCGCCGCCGCCAGCGCCGCCGCCCCCTGGGGGCCGCGGTGCGCGTCGCGGGCGCAGAGCGCGGCAGCGCGCCACAGCTCCGCGGGGCCGAAGGCGTGCGCGGCGCGGCACACCAGCAGGCAGCTGTCCCCGTCCAGCAGCGACGCCACGTGCCGCACCAGCGGCGCCACCTGCAGGTAGGCAGCGCACTCCACCGCGTCCGCCATCCCCTCGGCGTCCAGCAGGGGGCTCCCTCCCTGCAGGACGGCCAGGGCGGCCAGGAAGCCCCGCGGCTGCACGCAGCCCAGGTGCACCACGTCCCCCCGGCTGTCCCGCATCCCCGAGCGCCACAGCGCCCGGAAGTAGCCACTGCCCCCCCCCTCACCACTGCCCCAGGCCAGCAGAGCCCCGGACACGCGGAACCGGGACCCATCTCCCGTGACGACGGTGATCTCGGCTGGAGGTCCTCCGTCTTCTCCGTCTGCCATGTTCCCCACCCCCCTCCCAGGGCCTCCGGACAACAACACCTACGACGCTGACCGCCGGAGAATAACCGGCCGGGGGAACACAGCTAGTCCTCAGCGAGGGGGGCGTTCGTTCTCTTAGCAGAGGTGAAAATAGAAGGGGCTATACATAGCAGGGGACACACTGGGGGGGGGAAGGGCAGAGGTCACGCACAAGGTCAGGGTACAGTGTCTGTTACGGCTCGCTACGGACGCGTTACCGTGGACACAACAGGGTTGACGAACACCGTTGATTCGCTGACGTTGTGGATTGGCGTAGCAAACTAATCATCAGAGCTGAGTGCCACTGACGTGACAGTTGTAAAGGGTATATGTGGCCTCCCACCTGTTAGGTAGGACAGCTGGAACAGCCCTAAGGCCTCCCCAGAGCTCGGCCATCCGGGTAGTGTGGACCTCCACACTCATATAGACGTCCCTTAAGACAACACTGGCTCAAGTACTCACTCTCAGCAGCCATCTTGCTAAGGTCAAAGTCACAGCCGAGTCTGGCAAGTACTCATTGTAAGACTCTTTGGATAACAGTGTCACATTACAGTTGAAGTGCAAAATGTAGTTCATTTAATGAATGGGGAGAGAACCAATGGTCAATGGGAAGACACAATGGGAAGACACATAGGTCACATATGATTAAAATAAAACACTTAAAACATTTGGTTTGCTATATGTTTTGTTTTGCTAAACTTTTTCTGAATCCAGGTCACGACAGATTTGATGGTCATTGTTTGTGACAGTAAAACAATAACTTCATTGTTGGATCATATTGTATAAATTCATAGTTATTACTACCCTTTAGCTTCACATGCAACTTCCCCTTTTAGCCAAAGGTGGAGTTGTTTGCAAGCACACCGATAAAGCTACAGTACTTTAGAATTAGTGACTCCTTCATAATCAGTAATTAAATTGTGCTGTGATGTTTACTACATCTTCAGGAGCAATGTTAATAGAATACAGCGGACCAGTCATGCAAAAGTGTTAATTACATGGAAATGTAATTAACATGGAAATGTAATTAACACTGCTGTTTTATTGGATCTTACAGTGGTTTGTATGATTGCTGTGCAACAGTGATTAAACCTAAGTGAAGAATGTTAATTGGATATCTGCTTCAAATGGACATACGTTAACATACATTACGTAACACAATAAATTACATTTTCTGATTACATTAAAATGTATCTATTTTTCATTCTGGGTGAAATCATTCTGGTGGGAATTGGACTCCGGACGTTTGGGCTTGATTTTCTGTTTTCCCTGGTGCTTGTTTGTGATTGGAGGGTTGGGATGATGGGTGTTACATAGAGTGGTATTATTACTTGTTTTATTACATTTGTATTACTTAATATTAATTGTTTATAATGATTTTGTAGTGTGAAGCATTTTGTGTTACATGTATTTGTATGAAAAGTGCTCTATAAATAAAGATTGATTGATTGATTGTATTGATTTTCAGTTCTGTTGATGAAGGAGAGCTAGATTACAGTTTAATTAATCTAAAGTTTAATATTTACTCTGCACACAGCAGAGATAAACAGACACTAGCACACATATCATGTACCGTATAGTGATATATATTATCCCCACCATGCCCCGCCTCCCTGCATTGCACCTGTGCCTGGATGTCCAAACTTCAGTCTGACATCCAGCTTTGAAATTGAAAACCAATACTAAATATGTGACCACAGAACAGAATGTCAATACGTACCAGTAGTGCTGGGTAATTCGATTCATTTAGTTGATTTGTTCGTTTTGAGTCTGACCTCTAGATTTCTTTTTTTTCTTTTTCTTTTCTTCTTACTTTCAAGCTGTCTGAATCCCCATTTGAAAAACAAGCACTTACTGTGTGCTTACATGGAACAGCTTTGATAACTGGCTTTGAGAGAGTCAAGTGGTTGTGATTCTACACTACACTAAAGATTTGACTTACACTGCAACAACCTCAGGTCTCCACCACTGTCCCGAGGATTGAGAGGAGCAAAGACCACAGCAGACCGTACCAATCAAACTCGAGAATGATTGTGTTTGGAAAACGCGCTCATTACAATAATGAGTTAGTTCTTTATTTGCCCAGCAATATGCAAAACACGAACACGTGGTACAGCACACAATACTATTTTTGGGATGGTTGCCAATGGAGACGCAGCTGTTTGCCGAGCTGGTGCTACTCGATATGCCATGCTCCAAAATTGTCCGATCACATGTTGCTCTCAAATGACTTGGGAGGAACTGTCACCGAGTTCTTCAACTGGTCTTCTGCTGTGGTCTTCTGTCTACACCTCATGTGGACCATACCATAGAAGATGTCATCAGCGCCTGGCCGGCTGGAGTCATGCATCTCATCTCACAGTAGAAATGAATACAGGCACTGGTTCCCATCTTTAAAACCCCCCATGTGTAATGTGTGCTGTCTAAACCGATGTTCATACTGGTTAACTCCACATTTGGGCTGGACGGTAAAACTATATCTTTAATTATACGGCATGGGGAACATTATTTCAATAAGTGATGGACATTTGAGATGACTTCTTTAACATGTTCGAGTGATTGTCAGTGATTCACTACAGAGCTATGCAATTATTATCGTAAATAGAATACAGTACGTTTTCATGATACTTTGCCCAACTCTATCCTGCACATCAGCAGTCATACATTTATTTCGACAGCCCATAATCCCATGAGAGTCTCACAGGGCTGCACATGCCCACATGGAAACAAACCACACCCCCCTGAACCTGCCCCCCCTCCAGTTAGCTTACATGCTACTGCTGACTCAGGCCAGTGACATTAGCTGAACACACACACACACACACACATACATAGGGGTGTGCGTGTGGCAGGGTTTCAACGTCAGCAGGCTCCCATTCCCGTTACCCAGAATTCCATCTTCTCACGGCTCTAAAGGTGCCACTCACAGGAGCTCAGGCGAGCCTGTCTTCCCCGTCTTCTGCGCTGCGCTGGACCACCTGCCGCAGGTGTCGCGTGTCACGGTCGCCTCTTGGAGGGCATGTTGCCATGTCGACTCAGCTCCATGTCATGGAGAAACCACATTGTGTGGGATTTTAAAATTAGGCTACTGAAAGTAAATATTTAAGCCTCATGCTGTCCTCCGGGTAGAACTGACCCAACGTAGTACCTGTGGCAGATAGAAGGCGCCAATTCTAACTCAGCTTACACAGACATATGTCTACTGCTGGCACAAGGTGAGGGTTTGAAACCCGAGGACAACAGGAGAGCTAAAGGCACAAATAAACAAACAAATACATACATAAATAAATAGGAAAGAAAGAAAGAAATACAAACAGCACTGATAATAAAGAGATTGACACAATCAGACACAGTCAGATGGCGCCACCTCTTGGCATGAAACAGCAGTGCGTTTTCAACCTGAGGACAACAGGAGAGTTAAAGTTAACTGCACCCTAAAATGTGTTTTGAGGAAAAGGACTGAACTGTAATGAGATACATCAATGCTGGTGTTAATATTGGAATACCATGTTATGGTCTGAAGATGGCTGTACATGTCCTGTCCGTCAGACATCTCCCCAGGACCTGGCTGGTCTCCAACTGTACGTTTTGTCCCTGTATGCGTCTTTGATTTGTTTGAAAAACTGCAGCGTCATGTCATTATCCAGCTATAGTGTCATGGCAAATGGGAAACTACATACAGAGGTCACGCACGCACACGCATGCACACACACGCACTCTGTAACCACTTCCTGTCTAAAGTAGCACCATATTTGCACACATAACATCAACATTATTAAGAAAAAGTTTTAAATGATATTTGATTACATTTATGTTATGAAAATATATTAGAAAATAAACTTGACAATCCAGGGATGTGTGTGAGACCCATAATCACTAAACACTGATCTATAATCGTTATAATTGTTGCTGTTTTCCATCTCTGAATTAATAAATACTGTACATGTTACATATAGGTTTTAGCAAAAAGCGACATATTCAACCCACCTGTGCTATAATGATATTGAACAAATTACAGGATAAAAAATCTGAGTCACTGTGATGAAGCTTGTGTTGTTTACATACAGTACATGATACTGACAGTCACATGATCAAACCACTGGTGTCATGTGATGTAAACAGCACAAGCTTCATCACAGTGAGTCAGATGAAACCACACACAAACACATACACACACAGAGCTCCTTTACAACCTCTCAATAACACGTGTTTCAGCTGTATGCTTAGAAGCACAATAATACAGCACGACAACCAAGTTATTAACCCTCCCGCTGTCCTCGGGGTTCAAACGCACTACCTTGTGGTGCCAGCAGATGGCGCCAACCGCCAACCCTAGGGCTAGGGATATGACTGATGCCCACTGATGCATGTCAACAAGGTTTACAACACGGTTATGTTTCTTGAGCATCAAGCCATAAGCATGTATTGAATATCCGAGCTCCTTAGTCAATTTGTCAATTACATTATTAACCCTCCTGTTGTCCTCCGGGTCAAAATGACCCAAATGACTAGCTCTTTGTGGCAGATAGAAGGCGCTAAACCAAATTCTACAGCTTATACAGTCATATGATGTGCACTGCTGGCACAACAAGGTGTGTGTTTGAATCACGATGACAACAGGAGGGTTAAAAGGCACATAAAACAACACTAATAGATACATAAAGAAATAATAAAGAAATATATAAATACACACAGCAATGACAATAAAAAGAGCCATACAATCATACACAATCAGATGGCGCCTTCTGGTGGTTCAAGACAATATTGTAAGGGCATCATGAGGGTTAAGAGCATTCCTTGACATATAAACTCAGTCAAAAAAGAAACATCCCTTTTTCAGGACTGTGTATTTCAACAATAATGTTGTAAAAATCCAAATAACTTTACAGATCT
>JAODUG010088718.1:0-12134 GCA_027564795.1 Aphredoderus sayanus
TCTATCTCAGAGATAACATGCTGTGCTACGCCCTATATTTCCACCATTTCATTCACTTATCACACATTTTCATTTAAGTACATGCCATTCATATTACCCAAAATATCATAACATTTGCAATAATAGTGAAGGTGCATTTCCACATAGCAATGACCTATAGTATTGAAAACTGAGACAATACCTCTCCCATTAGAAGAGGAAGTGCTCCGATGGCTTTTTGCAATGCCCTGATCTCTGCCACAGGGCCTGTGATTAGGGATGTCCCTGTGTCAACAATCGCCTGGCAACCAGCTTTGCACAAAGTCAGCTGGTTGCCCACCTCCACACTGAAAACAGAAGGTCAATTAGATACATTTAAATCGTGTAAGTCATATTACATACATTTTAAATAAAGTAGGTCAAGTTACATACATTTTAAATACATAAATGTTAATTGATGTATCATAACTGCTTAATTACTGTAACATGATAATAATAGGATTCCCATGCCAAAAATAAAACAATCGTTTTAACCCTCATGCTGTCCTCCGGGTCAAACTGACCCAAGCTCTTTGTGCCAGATAGAGGGCACCGATTCAAATTCTACAACTTACAGACATATGATGTCCATGTAAGCCATCAAACCATAAGCAGGTGGCGCCATCTGCTGCAGGAAAAAGGTAGTGCATTTGAAACTCGAGGACAATGGGAAGGGTAAGGAGCTGTTTTTAGGATTTTAGACCTATACATTTAGTCCAATGTTGTAACAATTGTTATACACATCTGACAGCTATCAGTGAGTGAAATGCTCTGTGAGAATATCTCCTCTGGCCTATTAGCCCCTGTCTCTGTATTAAGTCCATTTAGTTTAACTGCACCCGAAGATTCTGACCAATCAGGGCCTCTTTTCCCTGATTGGTCCAGCTAATCTATCTTGCTTATCAAACACAAGTGTGCACAAACATCTACAACAGGTTCTCAATGAGCATAGCAATGGCAGTCCAACAGCAGGGAACAGAGGATGTGGGATTTTGGGTTGTGGATTTACAAGATTGCTCGTTAATGAAACGTATCTCTGAGACAAAAAGGGAATTGACATTACTTGAATGTTTCTATTCCCCATTTACTTTGACCTGCAAAGAGAAAAATGTCTCACCCATTTACTGCAATCTGCCAGTAGGCTTTGCGTGTGACATTGACATAATGCAGATCTCCGGTGTAGTACTGGGGGTCTGTGCCTCCCAGTATCAACTCTCCTCCCACGGTTGCTTTTGGGTCTCTGTAGGACAGAAGCAAGTTAAAAAAGGTCACTGTGTAACAGTAAATCTGATTAGCTCACTCATTTAATAATCTATACTGTTTATTCAATTAGCCAAAAAAGGCCATTTTTAAATGTGGAGTCAGTTATATTTGGAGAGAGATTATTGGAGTTTGAACTAGAACAAAAAACCCTCTCCCTTCAACGCTATATGTGTGCTCGCTTGCCAAGGCTGGGATAGTGTTGGGTGGTGCGGTCTGCACCACTTTTTAGCAACAACGGATTTTCTTTCAGCACACACACAGAACAGACAGCTAGCAGACAGTGAGGAGATATTTGCTGTATTTGAAAAAAAGTGTATTAGCGCACAATCGCCAACTGCACCTTTTAATATATTCCATGTGTATACTGGTCTCTTCAGAGAGACCTGGGGGATTTAGAAATTGTTGTGTTTTACACAAGACTAGTTTAGCTACCCCTCGACATTTCTGCAGCAACTTGGAAGGAAACAATGGATTTGATATACAGTGACACTTTGATTGGTTAAAGACAACATTCAAATCTTTACGTTGTGCACTGGAGGATGCCCTGGTATGCAACTAACCAACCTGCTTATGTAGAAAGAGAAGACATTCTGGGGCAGCAGTTTGGCGGCCATGGCTGTGTCGAACACAGGTGTAACCTTGGCAACAGATATGGAGGGATAACCCATGCCCAAGACACCATCAAAGCGCGCCACAGCAAATGTGATGCCGGGCTGTTTGACTGCCTCACCAAACTGCTGGTGGGGTACTGAAAGACCTGCCACCTACAGGGAGAAGCAAAGTTGGGGGAGGAAAAATGAATCTCAAACACAATTAATGGTCAGCCACAAAGGAATGGTAGGAACTGTAAAATGTATCCCGGTCTATGCTAATGCTAATAATGTTAACCCTCGTGATGTCCTTAACCGTCGTAGCGCCTTCTATCTGCCACAAAGAGCTAGTGATTTGGGTCATTTGGACCCAGATGACATCACAAGGGTTAATAATATAGTAAAATATAGTATTTGGCCACCAGGCGGCGCCATCTGATTGTGAATGATTTTGTGTATTTTTTATTTGTCATTGCTGTGTGTATTTATTTATTTCTTTATTAATTATTTCTTTATGTATTTGTTTGTTTTTTGTGAATTTTAACCCTCCTGTTGTCCTCGGGTTTCAAACTCACACCTTGCTGTGCCAGCAGTGCACATCATGTGTGTGTGTAAGCTGTAGAATTAGGTTTAGCGCCTTCTATCTGCCTCGTTTCGCACATGCTGTCTATTTGCCTACCATGGAGTGGAAAGCAGCTAAACAACAGGCCCTGACACATGTGAGTGTCACTGTGGTGTGTGTGTCTGCGACTTACAGACACAGTGTCTTCACTGATAAACCCCGACAGGCTGCCTCTGCCATACCGGATGGAGAACTGTGTACCATTCTGCACATATGTGCTGGACTTTTTGGAGTTATAACGATGGTGAATCCCTGAGTGGAAAATATTGTAGTTAGCCAAAAAGTCTATATAAAAGACTGTTTGTAAACCTTTGTTTCCTCCTTTCACTGGAGATGTTTTGAAAATTTGCATTAATATATATGATTTATTCCCACACAATAAAATGTCCCCAGTTACATCCTGAACTTGGCATTCAGAAGAGCTACATCTTCTAGAGCTCATCCAACTCACAGCAGGCCACATCAAAGAAGGAGCAGTGGATGGAGGGAACCCAGAGATTGGAAGAACCAGTGTCGAACAGAACAGTGAAGTTCTGGGAAGGGGTACCGATGCTGATCATTCCATAGTACTGCGCCTGAATGGATGAGCGAACAAAAAACTTCATAATCTGTGGCTGAACAATGAGAACATCTGACCAGTTAACTTACTTTCGACCTTCACTGATGTGAGTGTGAGCAGACTAGAGTTAAACCAATTAACAGTGTGTAGGTCTTACTAACGTACATCCATAAAGTTAGTCAATCTCTCAACCGGCAGCGTTTGAGGTGGTGTGGCGTGTAGTTGTGTGCCAGAGGTCTTTGCCAAGGCTTGCAGCTGCTCCAGAGACATGCCATTGTCACTCAGTAGGCGGCGCACGGTCCTTGTCTTATGCAGCGGAACTCTGTAATGATAAGTAGTGTGCAACATTCGTGAATTCGATAGTGGCACAGGCTTGCCCCCTTTCACATACAATCTTTGCGGTTACAAAGATAGGTATAGGTTACTGCATGTTGCATGTCGCCTTATTTTCACCAGCTTCACATAAAAATGAAGCTTATGAATAGTAATACTCCACGTAAACGACTAATCGAAATAGGTTGTTTATTGCATAATAATAAACGTTTCCGTAGGTAGTTTCATCACGTGTAGGCGAATCTTACAAAAGAGAATAGGCATGCATGCAAATAAATACATAGATTACATTACATAATGCAAGTATACAATATGCGTAATTAAAGTTTGTCTACAACTTTAAGTTAATTTCACGACAAACAAAAATCTAACCTACCTTATGATTGCAGCACTGTGTGCGATCATAAGCACCCCAATCATATAAAATATCTCCAGTCGTGTCATTTTACTTCTTGAAACCTAAATAAAATGAAAAATACTTCTATCGTCGTTTGATATTGATAGGTGTGCAGAAGATACACTTTCTAGCTGACGCACTAAGCTCTGTTACATCCGTGAATCATCTTCGGCAGTTTTCGTAGTGATTCGCTTATCTCCGTTTCCGACTTCCATGATTGGTGAAAGAACTAACGAGATGATCTTATTGGCAGAATCGAGTGACCGTCTTTTTCAATTCGTAGTTTCGCACCCTCCCATTTGCAGAGGTCACGAGTTGTCCGAAATAAGTGTAGGCCCAGTTGTGAATTTACTGTCTTTGTGCAAATGTTTGAAAAGCGATATGATAACATGTTAATAGTGAGCATATTTAACCGTTTGACCCTTACATTCTTTCCTTTGAGAAACGTTGGGCATTTTGTTTTCAAGGTGTATTACATAGGTCAGTGCATTTCTTGTGCAATCTTTACCCATGACAAGGCCATCACATTTTCTTTGTAACTTTTTTAATGTATTGCATTTGGGAAGCCAAATGCTTTTTCTTTCCAAAAAATAAAAAACAATAATTCATGATGACTAATTTTCAGTAACTAGACGTTTACACCTTAACCCTCATGATGTTAGTTAGAAATTAGTATTAAATCATATTATGGCTGTTGTCTTTTGTGTTATGCTTGTGTGTAGCTAGGCCTTGAAGCAGGCTCTCTTAACCCTTGTGATGTCCTCAGGGTCAAAATGACCCAAATCATTAGCCCTTTATGGTACATAGAAGTCGCTAAACCTAATTCTACATCTTAGTAAAGAAATAAATACACAGTAATTACAATAAACACAGATGGCGCCCTCGGGTGGTATAATTCTATATAATTAAGGACATAATGAAGGTTAAAGAAGTATGCAAAATGCAGACTTAATTTAGTCAAGTCAAGTTAAGTCAAGTCAATTTTATTTGTTTAGCCCTTAATAACATTACAGACACAAAGGGCTTTACAAGCAGATATTTCACAATGAAACAAACAAACAAACAAGACCCCCTGAACCTGCTCCTCTCCACGGGGAAGGAAAAACCTTGGGAAGGGACCTCACAGAGAGGAATCCACCCCTCTCTGTCAAAACCAATTCCACACCAATTGCATCATAACCCCCCGGTTATGATGCAATTGAATCTACCGGCTGAATGAGCTACAAATTCAATGCTACCACTACACAATCCCACCACTTCATGCAAACTGACCAAAACGATGTTTCTGTACTTATGTGTACGTGTGTGTGCACATGCACGTTTCTCTACATGTATGGACATCTGTCTGCTCACTTGTTCTCTTAAAGGTGCTGTAGGTAGGATTTTAGAGGTATTCATTTAGTGTAATTTCTTATATGGTAAATGCCATAGACATTCACCAACTACCAGGGAGTGAAATGCTCTGTGAGAATATATGCTCTGTTGGTAGCCAACCAACTTAACCCTCCTGTTGTTTTCCTTAATTATGCCATCGAATTATGCCACCAGAGGGCGCCATCTGATTGTGTATGATTTTGTGTGTTTTTTAATTGTCTTTGATGTGTGTATTTATTTATTTATTATTTATTTATGTATTTCTTTGTTTTATGTGCCTTTTAACCCTTCTTTTGTCCTCAGGTTTCAAACTCACACATTGCTGTGCCAGCAGAGCACATCATATGTGTGTGTAAGCTGTAATTAGGTTTAGCGCCTTCTATCTGCCACAAAGAGCTAGTGATTTGTGTCATTTTGACCCAAAGGACATCATGAGGGTTAAAGAAATAGGTCAGCTCAAAGCAGTCAGGGCCTCTTTTCCCTGACTGGTTTAGAAAATCTACCTGTCTGTCAGTCACATGAATATGAGCACACATGTACAACAGGTTTGTCAACAGTTCTAGGGACTCCAGAGAGAGGGAGAAGAGGTGGAGGGGGTGAGTTTTTGGGTTGTTGATTTACAACAGCCCTTTTTTATTTTATTTTATTATTTAGTTTGTTGCAATGCTCAAATCCTGCCAAATCCGGAGCTTCTGAGGGAGCACTCTAAGGCTTTGAAGGGAGAGGTGTTTTTCTATCAAATATCAACAATCATTCATCAGCATCACTGACTCTACCTTTAAATTAAGATATACAGAAAAAAGATCCACCCTCTCTGTTGTGTTCACTCAACAGTCTCATAGACTGTTAGACCATACAATAACTGATCAAAGGGTTCTGGCCCCTAAAAGGAATAACACTATATATGGCAGAGGTGGATTCGAATGCTGTATTGTAAGAAGAATAAAGCACTCGTTGACAGCAAACAGCTCATGTAGCAAGAACAGATAACAACCACTGGATCATAACATGGCGGTAAGAATTCTTTTTTATTTATATACTACATTCTAAATGTTTTCTCTCAATGTTGGATTGAGTAACCATAGCATAACATAAACCCATTAAACATATAAACATGTTCAAACTTATATTTGTTCTATTTGTTTTTAAGTTTGTTATACAGTATTTGTACAAATAAAATAGGATACACTATCACTTATAGCACATATAATGTATTGTGTTGTTCTTGTTGGTCTGAAAGATGAATTATGAATTAGCAAAGAATCAAAAATAAAACAACATCTACCCAACACATTGAACCATACGACCACTATGAACAACTAGTATCACCAGTTGCTGTTTTAATTAACATAGCAGCAATTTTCTGTAAAATAAGGCTAAACATTTTAGCTAGTGAAACTTAATGTCTGAGATGTAAATTGTTGCATGCTCGTCAATAGCTGAGGCTGAAGTAAAAACTAGCTGAACCAGAAATATGGCCATCACATGATCACAATAGCACACAAAAGAATAATCTTTTAACTAAATAATTGTCACAGTTGAGTTGAATCAACATTGAGAATTTGAATGCTCTGTAGCCATACCTAAGCATTTCATCTGAAAAGGTACCCAATAAATTATACCATTCTGAGATTTGTTCACAATGTATCCCTCCAGCCAGTCAAACCCCCCAAGTTACAACACCTGATGAAATCAAAAACAACAGACACCTACAACCTCAAACAATGCTCCTCTTCAGAGCCAGTCTATGAAGAGATAGACATACCACAGGTAAAGTAGTCTGATGAAAATGAGGGCTGCATGTGCATATTGTATCAAACTATTGGTTTAAAATTCCACGTTTTTTTTCATAGACTGGATCTCAGGTTTGTGTTCTGTAAGGCCACTTATTTTGGAATGTGGATCTATCAGACTTATGGTCTGTTATTGTTAAGTTATTTTTTATTTCATGTAATAGACACCAACAGCAATTGCTTCCCACATGCATTAATAGTACCAGGAGTAAGACACATAATGTTCCTCAACCCTGGTCCTGGCAATCCATTGCCCTGAATGTTTAAGACGTCTCCCTGGTCCAAAACACCTGACTCACATGAATGGGTTGTTATCAGTCTTCTTTCTTTTAGAGATTGATAACGACCCATTCATTTGAGTCAGGTGTGTCGGAGCAGGGAGACATCTAAAACATGCAGGGCACTGCTGCGACCTTATAATAATGGTGGATAAATTTAAGATGTTTCATGATTTTAAAAATAATTTTCCAGAAAGAGGTTGCAGTGAAACCCAAACTCATGCCCAGGTCCAAATCACATCCAGAAGTCAGAGAGGTCTACTGTGAAAACACAAATAGCAATGAAACGAGTGCAGAGGTTAGTGCAAGCTATTTTATGATAACAGGGCTTTGTTGCCACTGTAACTAGTTCTCATTAATTTAAAAAGTTTCTTTTGTATATTTTATTCAAACTGTTGTTTGTAACTTTTATAAGCAACCTCGCTATACAAGCCATCCTGTCCATCCTCCACCTGTTCCCCCACGCAAAAAAGTTGGCATGCTGAAAGGATCCGCTTTTTATGAAACTGGCACGGTAGGCAATAAGTCTTTATTGTACTGTAGTAATTCAGGCAATTTTAGAATTGCAACCAATATTAAAAAAATAAATGCATTATGGGTTATTAATTATGTGATAGTTGAGCTTTGCTCAGTTACAATTTGGTAACTTCTACATCTTATCCCCATTGACTTGTAGTGACTAATTACAACAATTATGGTGCAGGTAGGAATTTGCATCTTTTTCAGGGATGCATGTACTATCTCTGGGACTGTTATAATAGTCACTATATTGTAGAATTCAAAATGTTCTTGGCCTGTCCAAACCTGTACAAACTTGGAAAGAACTGCACATTCTTATAATGTAAATCGAGTGCATAGCCTAGATTTGAAAGAATTACATCTGTAACAATTGCCCATAACTCATTTTATTGTTCATTACAACATATTTAGATTTTTGTGTTTTCTCTTGGTTCATAGACACATGGCACACTGAGCTAAAATGTATCCAGCATTCTCCATAGTGAGACCTGCTTTGATTGGCAACTTATTGGCATATGAGTTGAAAAAATGTCAAATTCAATTGCGGTGTTTGTGTAGCCGGGAAACCATTCCTTAAGGTTCTGAGCCGTCTTAGACTTGAGGCAACTGTTGGTATACACCATGACACAGCCAACTATAAACATTCTTTCGGTATTTACTGCTTATGACACTCATCCATGGTTAACTCCTGTTCAATGTTATCCCCTGCATATGGGGGCAGAGCTACACCACCTCTTCGAAGATCAACAAAGCTCAAAGTCGTTCATGACAGGTTCCTTCTATAGTTTATTTCCTAGTAAACGTGGTATCTCCTTTACCTAGACTGACAGGCCAGCAGTTCAGCCTCGTCCACCCTTGTTTGACCCTCCACCTCCACCCTCAATAGAGAGTCTGTCACTGTCGAGTACTGAAACAGAGGAGCCCTTATACATTGAAGTTCTACCAGACAGGAGTGTTACCAGTAACACACAGGTGAATATGATCTCACAAACGCACACTTCTTATTTATTAGTTGTATCACTCACACAAAAAATTCTAATTTGGATTTATTTTTGATTTGAACAGGACATAAATACTCTATTAAATTGGCTGAAGTCTGTGACATGTGAGTATCAAAGTAGGTTTTTCATTGGTGTAGTGCTTGGTGCCATTAAAGTCTGTTTACGTAATATATTTCAAAATATTGAAAATATGTGTATCTATTTGTAGCAGTTTAGAGCATGTCTGAGAAATAATGACACTTAACACAGATTATCCTATTACATTTTCTAAATAGTTTGACTTTGGATGGTGACCTACATACACACATTAAGATAAAAAGTAGAATGTGTGGACTGTCAGACAAACCCATCAAATGCTAACCTATCTTTAAAATGTAGTTGATGGTTTGCTAACATGAAGGCAGGTTAGACCTGTACCTGATATTTACTTTGTACTTTTAGTCAGGTCATTACAGCTGCAAAGTGCTTGTATTCATGTAGGGTAATAAAGATATTAAACCAAATAGAACACAAACTGCTAAACAGCTGAACTGAAACATGTCTATAAGCAGCCATTTTCTGCTACACAAAAGGAATGCACTCATTGTACTGTGTATGGTATAGGGAAATACTGTCAAAACATTTGTCACAACAACACTTACAGTACGTCTAACCCATCTGTCTGCATGTGTTTCTGCAGCCTCTGATAATGTAGCCCCAGCTCTGTATGGCCTCAGCATAGAGGATGAAACCAGGTATGTGGAAAAATACTCAAGTTACTAAAGTATCATCAACATCCCACCCAAAAACTACTGAATTGTTTATAAATGTGACTACTGGTGTAGTAGGTAACTTTTTGTTTGCTTTTTGACAAGATAATATAGCAAGCTAGCAACTGTATTATTTATGATGCTATACATTAGGTGAAACCCGATAAGAGTGCCAATTAGTATTGAGAAGTTATGGAATTAAATTCAGTCTATATCCCATTATGCTATAAATGTCCCATACTATGTTATTTTTGGTCATGATGTCATCAAACCTTTCATGCATTTGTCAAAAGTATGTAGTATTACTTTAAAACACACCTGAAGTAATCCAGAAAATGACTAAAATCAACTAAATGATTTTTACAGTAGAGTATGCATCTTGTATTTGCTCCATGCAGAAAACTCAACCAGAGAGCTATGTTGGTGAAAAAGGCTCTGTGCCTTTTCAACCTCCTCATGATGAAACGCAAGGATGTCCTACGGGGCCACATCTCTGAGTTCTCTGCCATTGCTGGCAGCCTGAACAAGCTGGAAAAAAAGAACAAAACAATGGGAATCGCAGGGGGCACAACGGGAGCTGTGGGAGGGGTGGCAGCAGTGGTCGGACTTGCTCTGGCTCCTGTAACCCTGGGAGCATCACTGGTTGTGACTGCTGTGGGTGCTGGGATGGTGGTATCTGCTGGGGGTATGGGTGCCCACACTGCTCTTGCTAATAAAAAGGCAGTAGGTAGAAACAAAGTGGAACAGATCATACAAGACTACAAGATGAACATCGCCGAAATAGATCAATGCCTGTTGTTTATCCACTCTGGAATGGATGAGTTGAGGAGGCATGACATTGCTAGGTTAGAGAAAGCTGGAGCTAATCCAGAGGCTCTGAGGGTGGCTGAACTTTCCCAGTATGTATTTAGCAAGTTACCGCCAGTAGCCACAGTCTGGATGTCCTCAGAAAGACTGCTGGATTCGTTTGCTAATGAACTGGACCTGTATTTCACAGAGAAGAAAGGCGAAAAAATGAAAAAGTCAAGTGAGAGCAAGTTTTCAAGTAGGGTCCAACTGCTAGCTGAAAATCTACAGGAAGCGTTAGAGGAACTGAATAATGTGTGGGAAATGTTTATCAGGCTCTGAAGTCCTCAGTGTTGTATGCATTTGTGTGAATTTGTAAAGGATAAATATAAGTTTGTGTATATCATGTTTGGGTTTTTATATAAATTGTTTCGTTTATGTCTAAAATTTTTATAAAATGTATTTCAAGTTGACATGTTCATGCTTATTTTAAAATAGCCAGGACAGCAGTCATTACCCATCTTCCGCAAGAGACTTCTCTTTAGTCTCCTCCTCTCCCATTCATAAACACTACTGTCACATTAGCAACGCGTGCTGAACATCTGATAGTGCTGACATGCTTGTCTATCAGAAAGTGGGGTAGTATGATTTACATTGGCTCTTGGCATTGTCACTCACAAGTCTATAATTTCAGTATGCGTACTAGGCTAGTGCAGTGCTTTATTTAGTATTCATTTCAGACTTTAGGTACATTTTAAAGGAATTTGTTGGGAAACTAAAACAAGTCTGGCTGTTTGTAGGTCTAAATTGTAAATTGGTTGAGTGGTTACTGCTTAACCCTTGTGATATCCTCTGGGTCAAAATTACCCAAAATAACTACCTCTTTGTGGCAGATAGAAGGCGCTAAACCTAATTCTACAGCATACACAGACATATGATGTGCACTGCTGGCACAACAAGATGCGAGTTTTAAACCCAAGGACAACAGGGGCCCGTTTCAATAAGGAGGTTCAACCAACGCTGCATTAAAACTTGAACTCTGAGTTGACTTACCCTGAGATGGGGAAACTGAGTTTTCAGTTACAGAACAGCTGTTCAATCACCTCTGAGTTGACTGACTGACTTAACCACAACTATAAAAATCCATTATTAATGGAGTGCAGATATTATGAGTCACCATGGAAACGGCGTCAAACAAGAGGTCTGCATATTTCTCCGCAGCAGAACTGGATGTGCTTATGCAAGCATACGCAGAATTTGAACACGTAACAGTATATATTTTTTTTAAAGCAACACGGCTGCAGCGGCGAAGGACAGAGTTAGCTTGGGAGAAAATAGCTGCTTGCGTCAATGCATAAGTTGACATTTTAATAACTTTTAGACAGTGTTGGGTGTAATGTATTACTAAGTAATCTAAAAACTGTAATTAAAGACTGTAAAACAATTCTGTATAAAGCAATAGTATATTTAAAATCAAATTTCAAAAGGTATATTTTTTATTATAACCTTCTCCCTGTAGTTACACACTTGCATTGGAATTGCAGTTTCTTGTCTCATTGTTCAAGTGGTTGAGGTTGATTTGGGATTTAGAAAGTAACGTAATTTACAAGTAAGTATACCAAATTAGTAAATTGACCAATACTTTCTAGTCTAGAGATGGTAATTATACGATATAATACAGCCTCTTCATCAACAGGATCATCCCTAAAAGCACATGCCATTTCATTCCCTTTGACGCTCTCTGCATGACTGAAATGTGCGCAATGAATGTACCTAAAGAATCAATGAGGTGTTTAAACACTGCTTCCTCTTTGAAAAAGGGGAGGAGACCAAAAGAAACTCTGGGTTTACC
>JAODUG010088739.1:0-19894 GCA_027564795.1 Aphredoderus sayanus
GTTTGTGATTGGAGGGTTGGGATGATGGGTGTTACATAGGGTGGTGGTATTACTTTTTAATGATTTTGTATTGTTTTAATGATTTTGAAGTGTGAAGCACTTTGTGTTACATGTATTTGTATGAAAAGTGCTATATAAATAACGATTGATATATATATATACACACACACACAATCAGATGGCACCGCAGGGTGGCCAAATACGATATTATTAAGGACAACAGGAGGGTTTAGAGGATACTACACCCCTGCCAGAATCTTGGAGCAGTATACATACCGAGGTAGCTAGGGGAACTACTAAAGTAAAGATAGGATTCATTTTGGTATTGCTGCGCTTATGGCATTTCCTGCAGTAGCCTATGTAGGCCTACTGTACATCTCAATGTTAGGCTTTCGCTACTTCTATCATGTTTGTGGTATGAATTTATTATACGCATTATTTGTTTTTCATTTAATGTAATAAACAATACTTTAATTAATTCAACTCTGCATCATTCTAAATTCAGCGCATCAAGAGGAAGGGGAATTTCCACAAAAAAACAGCAGCGCAGCTTTTACAGTGTTTACGGTAGTTGTGCTCTTCAAATCCCGCAGCACTTGCTCAAGCCTGCCTGCGGTCTCATCTTGTTGGCATATAAGGAACCTCATTGGAAGGGCGACACAAGGTTTTTGTTTAATTCATAAATGCTCGTTTTTTTTAAATTAATTTAATTATTTTAGTGAATCGTCTTAGTATCCTAAGCCGCATACAAAGTGTTGTAGCCCATTTGTTTTTGCTTGGCCGTTGTCTGGAAACATTTTGTTGCAGACTCGTGCAGGGAGCCTGCTCCTCCATCCTTCGAGCGAGCCCTTCCAGCTTTATTCGCAAGTAGCAACTGTAACAAATCGAAGGTTATTGCGGACATCCTTGCATTGACAGGATATCCTATGCTTTCCAGGATCTATTATTCAACGAGTTATTTTATCTAAATAGAAAGACGTCTCTCTTCCGTTTTCATGCCCGATCTGCAGCGCTTTAGTTTCCCATACCATAGCATGAATCCTTTGTTGGGGGACAACGCGTATCTCCAACAACCGCAGCAGATTCAGCCCCCCAGCCAACCGGACTCTCCCTCTGGCTTCCTACCGGACGCAGTTTTTGGCGCACAGGACCCGACGACCTTTCTAGTGGGTCATCAACAGCCAGTACTAGTGCCTGATCTCCTTGGGCCGGACTTTGCCACCGCGCCCTCTCAGCACTTACACAGCGCTTACCGACCGCATCATCTGCATCGCTCCGTGCCAGCGCCTCCTGCAGCCATGGCCCTCAGAAATGACTTGGGATCCAACATCAGTGTCCTAAAGACTCTCAACTTGAGATTCCGATGCTTCCTCGCCAAGGTGCACGAGCTAGAGCGAAGAAACAAGATCCTAGAGAAACAACTGCAACAGGCGTTGGACGTCAACAAAGGTTGTCAGGGTGGCTGTTGTTGTGAAAACAGGGCGGCTACCCAAGACACAGGTGTGCAGACGGGGTTTGTGGGGACAATACCGATAAGGCCCGGTTCTCTACCTTTCCACAACACGAACAACTCTGCCAGGAGGCCTACAACACTCTTCGCACCACCGTTTACAAATATGCCGACCAACCATGCAGAGAATGCCGCTGCGAACCGATGCGAGCCAAACTTCAACTCGAACCCTACCATCACCATCAGCCAGTCTACTCCATGCTCCCCTGGCGGGGGATCTAAAACTTTCTACAACAGCAGTGCTGGCCCTGGATCCTCCCCAAACCCACCACCCCGGTTCCTGCCCGGTACCATCTGGTCCTTTAACCACACCCGCAAGTTGGGCTCAAGTGTCGAACGGCTAACCAGTCCTGGAGTGTCCTGGGTGCACCCGGATGGAGTCGGGGTCCAGATAGACACCATCACACCGGAGATAAGAGCCCTTTATAATGTCCTGGCTAAAGTGAAAAGAGAAAGAGACGAGTATAAACGCAGGTATAAAAATAGATATGTATTTGCAAGTGCACATAGATGTATTTCAGTTTATTATTTAGAGCACACTCAAGTAAAATAGGCCTATTCTCCATTTTAGAATACTAAGCATTTATCACTGGCCTTGTGTGTGACCAGCTGTCTCAGAAGAAGCATAGTCAGCACAAAGCTTGCCCATCTCTCACTTGCAACATGACCATGCCTGCAATCCCTTCAGAACTCCCTGACCACAGTGGCAGGTGGCAATTCTAGACATATATCAAACACAAAATATGAAAAGAGAGATATGAATCTTGCATGTGGGGAGCTCAAAAGCCTTTTCTCTCTCCTTCCCATAATAAATTGTCTGACATATTCTAGCCTATGGCACTTTTCTGCAAAGAACCGCGAGGGTATGCTAAAATATTGCAACCTTTGTTTGTAATTGCTTAATTTTTGTACATTCCTGAGATGTTTTGACATGGCAAATGTGATTTATGAAGTATGTTCTCTTGCCCATGAGGATGTTAATCAGAAACATGATGAATTAGGTCAAAATGAGGAGCCATGCATTCTTCAGATGTTTCTGACCACAATGGGCTCTTTGTGGACATGAGTTTGGGATATCATAATTTAGTGTTTATGTTCATGACGTCAGACCAGTTCTCTATAGAAACAGAGCAGCTGACTTGTCAAACAGAAATAATGTTATTTGTGTTTTAATGGACAGTTACCCTTTATTATCAACTATAACCTACTTTTTGTAGTTTAAAGTTATAGGTTTTGTATACCGTGTCTAGCAGTACAGATACTAGTAATACAATACTTACTGATATTTGTATTAGTTCAAAGTCTTCACAGATGGTTAGATGACATTATCAGATTAGCTTGGGGAGAGGAAAAACACTTCTCTAATTTAATTTCTATTCTAGTCATCTATTGCTAGTCCTCTCAGAGGACTGTAATCTTTCTATGGAGAATACACCTATGGTGCTGTATATAATGTCAAAGCATTTACTTATTGTTACAATATATAACTATATATATATATATATCTCACATTTTCACCCTTCCCTCCATATCTTGTTTCAACGTATCACATCTGTGTCTTTCCACATATCTGCTTTAAAATCAGGTCTCTTCTCTGTTTTGTACTGCACCTCTCCTGGTTTCTATTGCTGTCTCTCTTTCCTGGTGCCTACATCTCTACTACACTCCACACACTGTATCTGCAATGCAGCATCCAGTATTAGCTGCTGCTACTGTCGGAGAGATGGTTAGCTTTGCAGGAGGAATCTCACATCACATCTCACGTCTGTCTCCTCTCGCTCACCTTGACAAGCCGTAGACATGCCTTGTGACAACAAGCCGCTCTAGTGGCACTTGGTTTGTGTTGGATGCTGTGTCCCTAAAGCATCCTGCTGTGACGCAGCATTCTGCATCTCAAACAGCAATTACATAAGAGGCCGGTTCTGCTGATCCACACTGCAGTGTTCGTGTTTTGCCTGGGCCTGTGCTTTAAGTCACCAGGGCTGTCGTCATGGTCCTAACAGGGCACCTTCACAGGGTTTTAAATCAGTCTCTCTGTCTGTCTGAACCCCCGTCTTTCTACCTTCTGCACCTTGTAGATGGGAGGATGAATACGCAATGAGGGTGGATCTGCAACAGAAGATTGCAGACCTTCAGGAGGTAATGTGTTTGCGTTGCTTCCTCACTGAGATGTAGAGGGGCAGGGCTGCAGGCCAGCAGTGCAGTAGTCGTGCCAGTGGTGACAGCTGTCACGTCAGCAAAAGCAGGTTCCAATCAATTCACACCTAACTGAATTGTGTGTGTTCACATAGTTTCAACAAGCAAGGGTCATCATTACATTGCACCTAATACATTAATAGCATACTGTATGTGCTTCTATGCTGTAATTCCCACTGTGTAGTTGCAGACATTTGTGTACTCTTATAAAGCATTTATAAACAGGAAAGATGATACAGTGAAAATGTAGATAGCTATTTTTGTAGTGTAAATATAATTACTTTGGATACCAATGCATTTCTAGTGGCATGTATTTTATGTGCATTCCTGCAATAGTTAACACAATTATTTTGCCATTGCTCTTCAGAAACATATATGGTTAACTTGTGGCATTTTCTTTAATGCTGGACATCATATATGGATGATGGAATGTACTGTTTATGTTAATTACCTTTTCTGAAAGTATTAGAGTGTCTTGTAATATTTTTTCAATCAGACCAAAACTATGTGTCTGTATAACACAAGCATTGGAAAATTGTGTGTTGGTACATGTATTTGTGTTTGTGTTTAGGACTTGCAGGAGAGTGAAGGCTGTCAAGATGAGCTGGCTCTCAGAGTTCAGCAGCTGAAGGCAGAACTGGTTCTTTTCAAAGGTCTTATGAGCAATGTGAGGAAATGCCAACTTTCTCTTCTCAGTAGGTTGTACTAGCCAGTAGCCATGGCAATGGTTCACTCTCAACCCCCTTCACCCTGACCTCCACTGTCCTTGACAGAACCTCTCAGAGTTGGACAGTAAGATCCAGGAGAAGGCCATGAAGGTGGACATGGATATCTGCCGCAGGATTGACATCACCGCTCGTCTCTGTGACGTGGCCCAACAGAGGAACTGTGAGGATGTCATCCAGATGTACCAGGTATGGATCGGTCTGTCCTTCTCTTGGTTGATTGGATTGGTTTGTCCATATCCATAACTATTAGTAAGTAATGTTGATGTTGCTTTTGTTTGCAAAAATGTATCCCATGAATTAGTTTAACCCTAACTCTGCTTGTGGCCGACTTGTCAGGTTCCTAATTCCCAGCAATCACTAAACTGCCGCCGGAAACAGACCCCTCTCTCTTTTAATGGGAGCGAGGGGGACGAGCCAATCAGCACCTCTGAAAGTGATGGGGGCATGGTCAAAGATGAAGACCAATGTGGGTCATCAGCCAATCAGATCAACGAGGAAATGCAGAGGATGCTGAATCACTTGTGAGTGGTCTGAAGCACAATTTGTGGGTTGTGACAGTTTTAGGGGCAGGTCAGGTGGCTCCAAACTTGGTCCATGTGCACCTCAAAATTGGATTATCTTACAATTCCAGCAAATTGAACACAATAAAGAAGAGAAATTACAAGGGTAAGTTAGGCTGAAGTAGAAGACACCATTTTTCAGAGATACATTCTGATAGCAGGATATGAGGATTCGAACATTACAGTAAACTATAAAAAGTAAACTATTTCACTCGATGGAGCTTTAGGATCTCTGTATGTGTGTGTATGTGTTTGTTTTTCTCTGTTACAGACGAGAATGTGAGTTTGAGGACGACTGTGACAGCCTGGCCTGGGAGGAAACTGAAGAGACCCTGCTTCTCTGGGAAGACTTTCCAGGGTGCCATCTGCCTCCTGACCCCACCCACCAGCCAGGAGAAGTATGTATCACATAAAGGTCAAGGATACGGCCATGCTTGGCCATAACAGAATTTTACTGATTTAAATAATGTAGGAATTCTGTCACTGCAAATATTACGGTGATTAAGGTGACTACATAAACATCTTGTAAGGGCATATAGTCTAGTAGTCTGAGGATCGACTCCCAGCCAGAAGGTTGTGTGTTTGAGCCCCGATCTTGGCCTATCTGCAAGCATCCTAGAGCAAGATTTTATACTAGTCTGCTCTTTCATTGTACTCACTGTAAGTTGCAAAGTGTAGGGGATAGGATAGGATAAGTAAGGGGTTTGATCCCCAACTTGCCCAACCTACCTGTAAGCAAGATGCCTGTTGAGCAAGATGCCGGTAACCTACTTGCTTCTTAATACTTGTTTTTGTTGTACACTTTGCTTTGGATAAAGGTGCCTGCTAAATTATCTAATTGCAATTGTAAATGCTTTAAAACAGTGTAAAATATGGCAGGCATCTGTTTGGCGGAATGAGCTCTTCTTTTGTCATTTGCGGTGAGGGTTGCAGCTGAGATGTTTGTGTTGGGTGCATTTCTGTCTGAATAATTTTTGAGCATGGCGATTTGTGAGCCCTATTCGGATCAGATAATTTTCATACCTTCCACCCCTGAAAGAGGCAGTGTTATATGCTCATATATGGTTATATTGCCTTGAGACTTGAGTATTCTGCTTTGTGTTGAATGTCACACGTTTTTTTTACAGTAGTATATGTTTTCAGTGTCAGCAATAGGCTAATTGATAGCTACGTAGTTAAACTGCATTGCTTTGCAGTCTACTCTGATAACTTGTGTTCTGCTCTGTTGAGGTCAGCTTAACACAGTTCTCTAAATGTACAAACACAAACACAGTCTTCTGGCAGACTGGGGACACACATGCGTGTGCACGCACGCGCGCGCGCACACACACACACACACACACACGCACACGCACACACACTGATCATTGCTTTTCTCTGTTTTCAAAAAAAGGTATTGCATTCTCCAGCCATGTCACATTTGGACCTGCTGTTCTTACAATAAAATAATACAATAAAGAGAAAAGATATTCTCCAATCTGTTTCAGGGTGTAGGATGGTCTAGTGGTCTGGGTGTTTGACACCCAGCTGGAAGGTTGTGGGTTCAAGCCCCAGAGTTACTGGACTACCTGCAAGCATCCTTGGGCAAGATGTCTAACCCCAATTGCTCCCAGTGGTTAGGTGCTCCTTACGTGGCTTGCACCACCATTGTTGGGTGAATGTTAGTCAATTTTGTAGAGTGCCTAGAAAAGCGCTATATAAATGCTATGAATAATTATTATTTAGAATACTGTAGATTAGATTATTTAAACCTTGTAGTACAATTGTTATTATGCATCATGCCTCATTATGTTTTCACTGCTATATTCAAAGTGCTATTGAACTGTCATTGCCTCTTTCAGAATAATGGTGAACCAATATTGATTGTTTCCTTTTTTTCTTTTAACAGGAGGACTGTTTGGAGAAGGTAATTAACGACACTGAATGTCTTTTCAAGTCCAGAGAGAAGGAATACCAGGAGACCATTGACCAAATTGAAGTGAGTTTTACACCCAATGTTTGAGTATGCATGTGGATGTGTGTGTGTGCTCCTATTTTCCTGCTTTTCACATCCGTACATCCGTCACCCCAGCTGGAGTTGGCCACAGCCAAGAGTGATATGAACCGACACCTGCATGAGTACATGGAGATGTGCTCCATGAAGAGAGGCCTGGATGTTCAGATGGAGACCTGCAGGAGGTTAATCACACAGAGTGGAGATAGAGACAGGTATGGACACACACACACGCACACGCACGCGCCACACACACACGCCGCACACACGTACACTTATTAAGCTGTGCTGCTCAAAACCCTGTTAATGTCACCTGTTTTCTCCACATTAGCTCGGTGCCTGGGTCTGCTGAGGAAGGAGACCAGAGAGAGAAGGAGAGAGCCTCCCCCTCCCCACCTCACCCCCCTTCGTCCGGTGGTGCCCGATCCTGACCCCAACTCCTGTCATCCAGTGACCTAGGTCACACCCATCTGCAGTACCACACCCTGCAATGCACCCTAACCACAGCACCACTACGTTTACACCATGCCCTCTGATGACTTCCATGGCGATCAGAGCTGTTCTGCACAGGCTTATCAAGCTTAACATTGCAATTCATTGTAAATGTCACTGCCCCCCTTCAGGAAGGAGGTCTCTTGAGACATCTGTCATTTTGTTTTGCACTCTTAAAGGTCCCGTATCTTTATTGCAGATGTGGCTTGTTGCTAACATGTCATTTAGCCGCATATGGCTTAATTGGTATCACAGCGTTTCTGGATAGGGACCATTGTCTGACCTCTGATCACTACAGATCAGTTAAGGCAAAAAATGCGACAAACTTAATGTTCATCTTGGAGGGAGAAAACAAATTGCGTGATATTGGAATGATATGGGGCCTACGGGATTATTCTGATGTGAAAAATAGCTAGAAAGTACTATATGCTGACTTGCCGTGCTGGGGCATTGTTCATGTGATGTGGTGGAATAAAATGCCATAGGCCACAGAGGTCCATTAGTGTAGAGTAAAATGATTGACTTACACTAACATTTGTAACTCAACTAATACAGTTTCAGCCTGTGTTGAATAACCTACTCAAATGCTTACATAAACACAAGGCCATTTTGGTCAGCTCAGATGCAACTCAAATTCTATCCCCATTGTTGTCAAAGTATGTGTGTATTACAGTCCACAAATGGACAGGACATAGTAGCTATCAGCATACAGTGTAGACTAAGAGCCGTAGCTAGTCTGTTGATGCCTGGGTTAAAGTCTGCGAGTTTTGGTGAGATTACAAATGTTTTTTTTCTTCGGTATATTACATGAAAAGAGTTTAGTCACTTGTTATCTGTCATATTCCAATAGTAATAATGGACATCACTGATCTTAAGCCATAGGATCAAAACATCTATTGGAAAAAAAGGCAAACAAAAAAAGTGAATAGCTCTAATTAGCTTTGCGTGATTCTGAACTTAAGGGTTCCACCCCTTAATACAAACATGCCTACCTACCATTGTTCATTTTGTTGTAGGGCAGTTAGAGGAACTTTTATTGGCCAGACTATTATTTTATGTTTAGGGTTATTATTTACCTGTACAATGTATTGGTGCTTATTGGTAGATCCAGTGTGTACTAGCAATATTAACATATTCACTATCTAGACAATGGTCAAGGCTGGAGTTAAGCTTGCTTGTCTTTGATTTGGGAAGCAGCTACTCACCTAGAGTCAGCATGATGGTCTTGCTGCTGTCTCTCATGCTCACTAATGCAAAGTACGCTGACAGCCAAGTGAAGATCATTTGCACATACAAAAATGTGAAACAGAATTGTTGGTTTCAGAGGGCTGTATGGATACGCCCGAACAATTTATTTAAGTGTGGACTGGTAAACATCAAGGAAGAAAGGGAGTGTTTATGAATGAATTAAGTTTTCCATTCAGTGCCAATCTACACGAACACAAGCAGTGTGAATTTACTGAGGATTGTTAAAAAAAGGTAATGAAATGAAAGTGATGCCCAAAGCTCCTAACGGTGCTTGATGTATATAACTATTTTTGAGCTTGTAAACATTTGCACTCTGAGAAAGAAAGAGCAAAGCAAAAATGTGTATTAAACAGTCAGCACTAAGACTCAACAAAAACAGAAATTAAGAAATGTTATATTTCTTTTATATGTATTTACTCATCCTTTCCTAACTGGGAAATACAGACACATACCTCATTTTAACTCATTTGTTTTTTAGTTCAGATAATTAATGCTATAAGTATATTAACCATGAACATTAATGTATCACTGAACTCTGAATAAATACACAACATTTGATACTACAGATAAGGAAAGTCTTTCCATATCACAACAATGCCATACTCCATTGCCATTTTATCTGTGTAGTCCACCTTGTAGCCCTTTCTTATGTTTGAAACTCTTTGACTGCTCTTTTTTTTTTGCACACAATGTCATTGCACTGTCTGTGTGATAAACGATAGTGACAGAATTGGCGCTTACATATAGTGGCGTGCATGTGTGATACTAGGAATTTGGTGATTGCTGATCCTACTTTTTTGCTTGCAAGGAAATAGGCTCTGACAATTGGTATAGCATTATTTTCACAGAACATGTGAGTGAGTCCCTATGTATGCATGTGTCAGTGTGTATGTTTTGAGACATTCTTCATTCGGAGTGCATTTAAAGTGACTTTTGCTAGCGCACCTACATATCATGAAGATGTCCGAAACAATAGAGCTACATCCTTTTTAGTGGAGGAATACTATTTATTGTTTCGGGAATAAAGTGTAAATTTATCATCTAGTGTAGTCTTGACAATAATCGCCTTAAAACTGTAAATATTTAAATCTGATATTAAGTATGTAGGAAGAATACTTATTTGTGTGAATAATTTTCTTCATGAGCTGTATGTGGTTGCGCAGTAAAGTTCTTTAAAAATGTCTCTATAGTATAATGTAATTGTAAATGCTTTCTCAACAAATGAGTATATGCTAGCTATGATATAATATGTGTATAGAGGAAATAGCTTTGGATATATATGTGTTTAACGACTGCAATACAAGTGTGTCACCAATCACACATAAGGAGGTACAATAAAAACACCTGCATATTAAAAGGGGAAAGATGAAACTATAACTACGTGTAATGTTAACGGTCCATTCAATTAACAAGATAAACTGTGTTTAAAAGGAGAACAACAGCATATAACACATGGAAGAACACATGCATTAAAATGTGACACAAATTACATTTAAATGGCGTAATATTATGGATGTATTGCAGATTTAAACATGTGATGGCTAAGCAGATATGGCTAAAGCTAAGCCCTGCAATGATTTGAGGAAGAGCAATGGAATTAAAGATGCAGTTGAGCAATAAGTCTTTATGTGACTAAGTGCGTTATTTTCACCATACTGTACGTATGCATGCAAAGACCAATGTATTCTACAGCACATGGTAACATTGTGCAAAAGACCGCCACAGGAAACCAGTTGGGAACATGACCTCTATAACAATTGCATCTCATTGCTGTCTGCTAAACCTAAGCTTCCACATACTGTATACAATATATAATGAATGACTATATCAATGACATTAGTTTAGTTAGAGTTATGTAACAAACACTAAATGCATTTAGTGTTTTCTGCCCCAAATATATGGTCCTCCATATGGCTAAAAGAATCAAAACTAAAAATAGAAAAAACTTTCACAGCCTGAGATGTGTCACATGCAGGGGGCTCCAGCTAGAGTGTGCCAAGGCTTACACTACGGAAACGAAGAGACCTCTGACACAGATGTGTAAGTCGTGATGATGGTGTGCTTGCACGAGAAATGGTCTCAGACTGAAACAGCTTGAGAACAAAACTGGTATAGATGACTGTGGGCGGAAGAGACAGGAAGATGTTACAGGTAAGGAAATAGTGCCACAAGATTATTTGAAGAGACAAAACACAGGCACACCTTATTAGAGCTAGGTTAATAAGAAAAGGAACAAAAATTAGGTACAGCATTCTGGAGGTAAGTTATATATTTTGTTGTATTTGTTTTTCACATTTTATTTATACATATTCTCATTTGATAGTCCATGCAAATTGTGCAGCAGGCTCTTCGCTACATTCCACTAAATGTGATTGATAAGTACCTTATGTCCTATTTATACATTTTAAATATATAACTTATAGAATGGGTGTGGTCCATTGGTTCGTGGCTGCATTGGTAATATCTGCACAGTTGGGGCTCAGTTCTGTGGTAAATTCTTTCTCACCTCATTTTTCTTATAGTGAGCACATATGTCATTTTTCAGTAATCTATAATTATTGTAATTTAAAAAATTTAATTCTATGACTATACATTTTATGAATTCACATTATTATTTGTAATGTCATTATCATTATGTAAACATGTTCCCTGGTATGATTTACACAGGATTGCTGCGTTTTCTGTAAACATTCTGTAACTTATAATAATATATGTTTTAATGTTCATACAGATTAAACGCAGGGAATGTCCTTTGTGCCAACCAGGTAAGTGTACTGTAAAAACATATTTCTGTTTTTCTCTTGTTTCATTAACTGAATAACATTGTCTATGGAAACAAGTGTGACTAAACCACGGAGACATATTTCTGTATTGCTTGCTCTTTCACATAGACACTCACATGTACAAAAACAACCCAATACCGTTCATGCTAAGCTCAATGCATCACAACCACATCCTTCATTAATATGCTTTCTAGTGAACTTGTTAAGCCCTTTGAGTGCTGCACATGCATGCACAACCAACTCAAGCAGGCTTGAGAATGTGGTATCTATAAAAATGCCTCCAAGATCATTGTCTCTCAACCCCTTTGTTCACTGTAAAATGTTTGAAATGTTTTACTTCTTTAAGGTACATATAGGAAGTCTTGTAATGAGTGTGAGGACTGTTCCAAAGGCACATATACATCTGATTTTAATCACGAAACCAGCTGTCATTACTGCTTTCGAGACTGTAGACAGGGTAATGACATTTTTATTTATTATTTCTCTTCTCGCTGGTCTAAACTTATTCAGGACCCAATGATAATTGAGAATTGAGAATTGTGTTAGGAGATGAATTTTGCAATAATGTCCTTCTACCAGATAACACCAGATACAATATACAGTAATGCTACCTGCGTGTTTCTCAGAGGATGTCACGTTTTTCTCTATTTGTCAGATAAGCACTTAAAGGTCATAGAGAACTGCACCAATACATCTAATCTGAAGTGTCAATGTGAGACCGGTTATACATGCACAGCAACGGATGAAAACACACAAAACTGCAGACGCTGTGGCAACACTAGTGTACAAACTACATCAGGTAAAAATATAACAATAAGTCAGCCATTAACTGTAAAAACAAACAGAATACCAGAAGGTGCACATTTGTGCACCGTTTATATGGAGCTAAGTAATAAGGTAATTATTATGTAAATTGTTTTACAAAAGTCAGTATGCTAATTATCTTTGCAAAACGTAATATAGAAAGAAGGTGAAAGAGCTGTGGAAAATGCACCCCCCCCACACACACACACACACACACACATACCCCCCATGTCCCTTTGCTCATCTTGATTAAAGTAATATAACTGTGTGTGTGTGTGTGTCTCTTCCTGTAGCACCGACTGAGATCTCACTCAATCTTAACCAGACAGCTTCCTCAGGAAACAGAAGCACAGTTGTTGTCGTACCCTGTCGCTCCCCCAAGTGAGTTATCTTGAAATTACACAATATTTACAGTAGAGGTCTTGCAGAAGAGAAGGGAAACCTCACTATATGTGGATCATTTATATTTTGTCACTGACAAATAATAATGATAGACGTGTATATTGGAACGTGGGGGTATATTGGAAAAGACATTGTTACACATCAACCTCATTTTACATTTTAGCTGTGGCTCCCAGCCTGTTCCACCACCAGTGGGAAATACCACAGATGCAAAGCAAGGTGTGTGTATGTGTTGCCATTCATTGTTTTCTAAAGGAATTGCACAGTCAGAATTTCCAGGAAAGACTTTGTTGTGCTCTTTCTCCCAGCTAGGGCTAACAGAGAGGTAGCTGCCGTCTTGTGTCCAATAGTGGTTGTTGGGTTCCTAGCTCTTTTTGTTCTTTTATGCACCTGCCATCGAGAAGATGAAACATGTTTCAAGCGAGGTGAGATCAGGCCACAGGCCAGAAATATTTATATACAGCACTTCTGAACATGGACCATTGTTTTATTTGTTTATTGATTAATTGTTTTATTTGTTTATTGATTAATTGTTTTATTTGTTTATTGATTAATTGTTTTATTTGTTTTTTGATTTATTAATTGACGTAATGTTTTGCAGCTATCCTAAAGCTATGTAATGAGGTAAGCTCTCTTCTTATACGCTATATTTAGATGCAGCATCCGTTGTTGACTTTTGTCAAATGTTTCTCTTTCAATAACTGATCTGTCAATATTTTTTAGAGAGGGAGGGAAGTCCCATTTCCCAATGCTAAAGAGCCAACATCCCAAAGAGACCCATGCAACATGAAGCCGTTCTCAGAAGGAGCAGGAAATATTGGTACTGATGAAGTCAAGAAGTAAAACACTCCAATGCAAACGTGGCTGTGTGGCGTCATGTCATTTCAGGCCAGATGCGATAGCTTGGCTGTGTTTTGGGAACGCACAACCCCATGCCTATTCTCTGCCTCTGTCCCAGGTCCAGTCCACGTGCACAACGCAGGGATGGTCGTCTTCAGCCTGCTGAGCCAGTTCACAGGTCAGGCGGGTCCAACATCAGACAGGGAGAGGAGGAGACAGGCCGACACCAACGAGATGCGAGAAGAGACGAACTGCCATGTTTGTCATCCCACGGCCTCGCCTTCCCCGGAGGACAGGACTGGGGAAACTGACAGTGTTTTCTTTCCCTCTCAGGAACAGGGGAAGGATTTCCCCATATCCAGAGAGGAGGTGCCGTGTCACCCTAGCAAACTGGTTTTGGATGTTAAATCAGAGCGCTGGTGTCCCAACAGATCCTTGTGTGATCTTTAGCACTTACAGGTGAAACAACAAGGGCTACTTTTACTTCTCCTTGCCACCACTGTGGAGGAGGCCTATACATTTTTAATTTATATATTACTCCTTGTCAGTTGTATTGTCTAGTTTACCCAAAAGTGTACAATAATGAGTTTTGTGAATGAATAAAGTCACATTCAAGTGGAAATGTTTTACAGTGCATTGAACAATTTACATAATAATTTTACATAATAATTACATTAGATATTGAATTCATCCACTCATTAACATACCACACCTACTTACAGTATATATATATTTCTATCTATCTAAAGTACAGTAGTATCTGTCTATGTGCATGCCAATATGCACATACAAATCTTAACCAAAGATGTGAAACATCTACAACATAATTGTGTACTGTAGTATACAAAACATCAGAATAGCAATACTGCATGTATCACTCTCACATTCACAGAATGCTGCCAGGGCTCCTATGCTTTGGAGTGCCCGGCATCCATATGTCAGGGACTCCCTAGGTCATCAACCAGAAGTTGAAAAGGGAGATTATACAGAAAATAGGACGGAAGGAATCTGAGGAATCCAGTTTTGTTGTGGAAAATATCAAATATCTGCCAAAAGCATGTAGCCTTGTGTGTATGTTTTCGCACATTTGTAAGAATTGGTGTAACAATGCATTGCATTACAGCTTTGGGTGCTGTATCTGCGAGTCCGATTTTGCCTTTTAAACTTTGGTTGTAAATGAATCTACAATCTAGAGTAGTGCTGAATTCCTCAATGTTGCTGGTTCTCAAACTATTGTCTTTGCAAGAAAAAAAACTGCATTTACATCATTGTGCAGTTATGACCTAGCATGTGTTAGCATGGGTGTATTTGTATTTGTTGATAATTAAAGGTAGAGTCAGCAATTGTAAGCTAATACACTTTTTGTCTAATTCAGCACTATAGCACTACTACTCTTACAGCTATCTGCCCGTTCTGTGTGCACGCTGAAAATGTAATCTGGTGTTACCACACAGCCCTGATTCTGTGAATGACAATACAAAGTGGGGCAGACCGCACCTCACAACAATATCCTAGCTTTGGCAATGCATTTTTAATGTGTGCCGCTGTGTTTCTGAGGGCGCACCCTATGGCATTGAAGGGAGAGGTGTTTTTGTTTTGATCGAGTTCAAGTATCAACATGCTTTCTCAAGAATAAATAAGCATTATTTTTGTTTTCATCTCATAGCAGACATTTTGCTTGATAGTGGGTACCCTTAGATTACTTGTATAATTGCCACTGCTGGATGCTATAACAATGTCATGTTTCCTCTTGTCTTCAACCATACAATTCAATGTTTTATGGTGACTGTCTCCAAAACATCCTGAAGACCGCTGATGGCTTGTATTCTGATTTATCCATGTGTCTTCTATATTTCTCTCAGATAGTATGCTGGTCACATTTCCCACACATCTCCTGAATTGGCAAATTTATCATTTCTCCCATTTTTTCCTCCACATCTCTCTCGGTGGCTGGTTTTGGCTTTTCTGTAGTGATACATGCATTTATGTCAGTTTAAAGTTTAAACAAGCTCTAATGAAAAACGATTCAAGATAATTTTGACATTTTGATCTGTTGACCAATTGCCGCAATGAAGCACTTCTTTTACAGTAACAACATACAGCATAAAATATCTAGTATATACCTATTATAAAATGTTAATTCAAGCACATGCATACATACATAGAAATTACAAATAGTATTAATACTTTTTTTAAATAAATTATTTATGGCTCCCCTTAAAACATCTTGAGTATTCCTGCAGAGATTCCTGCAGGGTCACAACCACTGAGAAAGAAATGTGTGCCTCCATCTAATGAATGAAACTTACCATTCGCTCTGATCCGACGTAAAACAGGTCTGAGCACTGTGGTTACAATAAGAAGTATTCCCATACATAGAAGATTCACAATAACCACCACCGACCACTTAAAATCATCTAAAGAAGAGCCTATTTGGGTGAAATTAATGTTATTGATGTCCTCTGGACAATCTCATTCTCAAGTGTTAACCATATGTGTGCCATTATTTTACCTGTCTTTGCATTAATGTCCACTTTATGTACGGAGACTGTTCCAGATTTGGTGACTGTGCACAAGAGAAAAGAGAAAGGTCATCTCTGAGAGCTAAAATGGAAATGTAAAACAGAAAAATCATCACTGTAAGCCATGTGTGTTGTCACCATTTTTGGTAGAGGTTGAAGTTTGTCTAGCTGTGGTGGTATTAGGTATTTTCACACAGTTATTACAGGGTTGTGCAGCACACTTGTAGCCAGTCATACATTTGCACACTGAATTGTGACTGGCATTACAGGGTGACTCATACTCCAAGTCTGCAATGAAAATAAATAACAGTTTGTTTCTGACTTACTGAAGGTGTGTAATCAGTATAGTCAAATATGGTAATGTCTGCACTCATTTTTTTTTATGTTAATTTACATTTGTTATATATGTTCAATAAATCATGCATCTACTCAAATAACTCACATACTATACTGTAGTGTCCACAAAACTAATTTCTTCTCTCTATTTTCCTAATCAGTCTCTATATTAGTTTACGTACAGACAAATGACAAGTTACCAGTATAACTGTAGTCATAACCATTCCAGTAAAAGGTAAACAAAACAATATTTATTTTAGTTTTACAGTCATATTTTACATTATTCTTTACTGGTAACACGTTCTAGGTTTGGTCAAATTACTCAAGAAAATAAAGTATTACATATACTGTACCTAGAAAATGTTACCACAGTGACATTTAAGTCCTAGTCAACAGGCTATGTTTTGCTTGCTTTTTGCACTGAGCAATAACATCGATGATAATATTTCAGTTGGTGACATTTTCCACTCAACCTTTTGAGTTACCCACTATTAATGTGTACTATTAATACCTGTGGTGGGCTGCAATGTCCAATTTTCTGTAATGAAGATTATTGATCCCTACTGATGTTCACTCTATACACTGCACAAAATGCCACCACATTCTCACAATCTCACCCCATGCCCCCCCAGCCCCCCACTTCCCCCATATCTCTCTCTCTCTCTCTCTCTCTCTCTCTCTCTCTCTCTGACTGCATGCCCCCTTAGGATACATAAAGGGGAAGTCCCCTGGATACATGACTCATTTCTATGGCTACACTTCTGTGAAAGATTGACCTTGCCATAGTGAAGAATACCAGTCAGAATATTACATTTGGCTTAGTTTGTCTACAGGAATTGATGTCATTTCAGACAGTTGAATCACAAATCAAATCAGACAAAAACTACACAAAGATGCATCACTTACAGCTCATTGTGCAGCTCAAACAGAGACGACAATATGAGTCCACATTGTACTTGTCGTTGTATTGTCCTTCAGTACATGGTATGCACTCTGTCTCTCTATTCTGCAAGCATCGCCTGTTCATATACTGTCCTGAAGTAAACACAATTATCACAAATGACAGATAGGCCTGCACTAGTGTGCCAGTGGTATGATAGGCAGCCCATAAGCAGTGACAGCAATTCCAGCTATTGAATACATTAAAAATACATTGTATAAATAGTATTAAAGGACGAAAAGAGTTGACATACCTGGTGGACACTTGTTACACAAAATCTTTTCTGTTCCTAAATCCTGCTCATACTGTGTCACTAAGCCATGGATAGGGAAGGGGAAAGAAAGACTGTATAGAAAACCTATACAGACAAATGACAACTGCTGGATCTGAGGAAAGAATAGGTAACAAATAACAGAGAACAAATGAAGTAGTAAAAACATGTTATTGATTAGACATGTTTACATTAAACATTACAAATTATATTTTAGTGGTCACACAACACAACTTATGATGTTCAATTTGCTTTTTGAGCTTCATAAAGGTTATGTAGTTGTGAAGTGAAGTGAATAAATATAAAGAGTACTGACTGACTTCTTACATTTCCTGTTACAGGTTGCAGGTGTGCGTATTTATAAATATAGAAAATTGTGTCTGCATGCCGTTGAGTTGTCTCAACTGCTTAGAAAGAGACACATTGTTAAACTTACCATGGCGCCGAGGAAGTGCAAAGATGAGACGCTGTTACTTGAGACCCTCTGAGTGTGTGACTGAACAGGGGATACGAACTGTGTCAACTGTCAACGTCTTCTCAAAACGCCTGTAATGACTCATAAAAAAGATCTCTCTGTCTGACTGGTCGTTCTTTAATCTCGATAATGTTCACAGTCAGTGTAAAGACCCCCTAAGAGATCAAGTTGGCTGCACTCACAATCGCTTCTCCACCCTCGTCACTTTCCACCGTCTCTCATCTGTTGCAAAAAGCAAGAAAAAACAGATTTTTTGTTTCCAAAACAATTTTGCGTGTGTCTCTTTGACTCTCTCATCTTGGTTGAGGTTTAGCTGCAATAGTTCAAAGAGCTTAGGTAGGCCACCTGGCCATCCCACATTGACTGTGCACTTCCTGAAACATACTGCTGATCATCACTATTTAAAAAAGAAAATGCTGACAACTCTTTCATTTGGTTTGTATGCAAGATGATTTGCCAGTGAACTGTTCATCTGAACTAAGCTTACCATATGAAATCCTATTTTAATGACAAAAAAGTCTTTAGAAAAAGTACCGAGGCTTTTTCTATTCCTCTGAAAGAACAGTGTCACATTGAAGATGCACATCTGACATATATCTCTAAGCATCAGTTTTCATCACTGCAATCGCCAGTGTAGAGGCTTACAACCTCCTGTAGCTCTGACAAAGCAATGCCGGACAGAGTTATGAAATGACTGGAAAATGAGAATGATGACGGAGCGTCACTCATCTCAGGGCATTCACAGCATCCTCATCTGTATAACTGCAGTTTCATTGTTAAGGTACTGACTAACCATGTGCAAATTAGATGAGTGTATGAACAATTCTGCCAGGAGTATGTTGGCAATTTGGGAGATGAGCTGGTGCCTCTTTACAGATGAAATACTTTTGTTTCAGGGACAAGAATGGGTCTTGTTTTTCAATTACTAAATTAAAGGTACACTCATTTGGAGAACCAAAGCTGCAAACGTCAACACATAAATATATAAATAAATGTGTAAAAGAATTATATGCCACGTTTCTCTATACATGTCTTTGCATTTCCTCTTAATCCTGTAAAGCCTGACTCATCAAGAAATACAAACTGGCTGAAGTACCTTTTTTACTCCCATGTATGAGGATATTGTACCATCTGCCGCAGGGTCTCTGCAACAGCCCTGTAAGCTTTATGCGGATGATGACCAGCATCTTGGGGACCCAAACTACTTGAGTTGGTTGTGCTACTTGGGTTAACCCTAACCCTAACCTCGACAGAGACCTGAGAGACTATGTTCGTTATTGTCAACGATGCATAGTCAGCAAGATAGGGACGGGACGGTCTCGCCTGGAAAATATACCATGTAACAGGCCACTGGAGCTGGTCTGTATTGACACAGAGACATGAGCTCTTTGTGTCTTTGCATACCCGGAGAAGATCCATAGTGACCAAGGTGCTAACTAGGAAATTACACACTACCCGCTACCATCCAATGGGAAAAGGGAGGGTGGGACGTTTCTATCAGATCTTGGGTGGTATCCACACATTGTCTCCTGTGCACAGCCCATAGGACGACAGGGCCCCCCATACGGATATTGGACTGTGTCTGTTACAGAATGCTCAGATTCAGGACCTGATGATGTGAGAGAGCCTGGAAAGACCTTGGTGGTGTACATGACAGAAGAGAGTCTTATTAGCTAACCCTGAGCCTGTGGACTCTGAGAGGAGAACCATAGTATAGACAGTGGATGCTTCTAACTCTGGACTTGTGACTGCACTCAGTGCCATGGTGGGACAGGCTGGCGGCCTTCTCAACTC
>JAODUG010088739.1:19994-32322 GCA_027564795.1 Aphredoderus sayanus
AACCAGTGACCTGGGGTGACATTCTAGCGGTATACTGTATAAATGGAGAAGAACCCCCAGAATAACTGTGTTATACACATACATAAAATTCAGTTTATTTTTTTATGGAAACCATATCACCATATTCTGTCTATTCTAAATGCCATAAACTGAGACTGCTGATTCATTGTATATGCATGACAAGTCAAATCGGTCACTGTCACTAGGGGGCAGCATTAAGTTTACACAACATCAACATAGTGGCTTAATTCATTGCCGAAAATAGGCTACTGCTCCTGTATACAGTGTTATAGCCTAGCTGTGTGTAAATGCGTACCACAGCGAAGTCAAACGGGAGCTCGCGAGATCAAGACGGTATCACGAGGGTAGACGCGTGCTGTTAGAATTTGTGGGAGATCCAAGAGATGGAGAAAGGATGTGGGTTTGAGATTTTAGTGAAGCAATATCTTAACTAGTCTTGCTTGTGAAGATAATTAAGCTTACTATCAGTAGCCTACTAAAATAATCAGTTAGGTATTACTAACAGATTACTATCTAGAGTAGGCTGGTTCAAATGTATTTAGTAATAACTTACTATAGTAACCTATATTGTATTATAGGTCTATATTTGACCTCTTCCTCTGCGTTGCCCGTCTAAACGTGCAAAGGCAGGGCAAAATAAATATTGAGCTTGAGGCTATAATTTTAAATGCCCATAATGCATTACAAACGTGTTAAACTCCGGTCCGTATACTAAGGTCCGTATATTACTGTAACATTTAAATCGCTTTTGCTAAATCAGCCACTTCCTTCTTGCGGGCCTAAATGTGTCTTGCAAAACAGTCTCAAATTTCCTTGAAATCGAGGAGTGACGCGCCCGTGCCATTTCCCGTATGAGTCCGCCTACACTCTGGGCACCATTGACTTCGATAAAAAATAAAATAAGTACATTTATAGGTTTTATCATGTTATTCCTGGGATATTGATCTGAGCCTGAACGAAAGCTCGTAGAAATCCGAGTGAGAATCAAGGTAAGTAAACCGCATATCCGATGTTAGATTAAATCAAGTAGGTGTTGAAACTGAAACTAAAAAGATCAAATCACTTTAAATGATCTATTGCTTGTAGGCCTATACAATTCCCAAACATCACCTGACTGCCATTTCTTTCAAAATTCTGGAGAAGTTATTACAAAAAATGTATACGTTTTTGCAGGTCCCCTGATTTTGACAACTGGTGCCTGGCTGAACCAAATCGAATGGAGTGAGTGACACCTGTAAGATAATGGATGGAATTTGCAGTGGAAAAGGGAAGACAACACACAGTATTGTCACATTGATACTCGTGGTAGGACCAAACTTAAATACTATTTTGTATTTTGCCTTTTTACAGTACTGGGTTTAGTGCAATCATTTCAATCCCGTAGTGACAAAGAGAGAAACCAACAACCAATAAAACTAGTGTTCAGTTAGAATGATGACTTATGTTTCAGTAAACCATTTGAGTTCACGCAAAAGGCAGGCAAAACAGTGATATGAAACTTCCAACTCTAACGTATGGGTTTGAGCCGTTTGAGCCAAAGAGATGGCCAACCTTAACCCTCCTGATGTCCTCTGTGTCAGAATGACCCAAATCACTAGCTCTTTGTGGGAAATAGAAGGCGCTAAACCTAATTCTACAGTTTACACACACATATGATGTGAACTGCTGGCACAACAAGGTGTGAGTTTGAAACCCAACAGGAGGGTTAAAAAGCACATAAAACAACACAAATACATAAAGAAATAATTAATAAAGAAAGAAAGAAATACACACAGCAATGACAATTGAAAAACACACAAATTATACACAATCAGATGGCGCCGCCGTGTGGCCAAATACTATATTTCTGAGTACATTACGAGGGTTAAACATTTTGCAAGATGCCTAACCCCTATCTGCTCATTGGATTTTTAGCCTGCTGTACTATTCTAAATTATAGTACAACAGTTGTTTCAGGGACAATTTTTGTTGTGTGCATCTTTAATTTAGGATATATAGGTGGTTTTGTATTTATTATTTATTTTGTATTTACTTTTGTATGTATTCATATACAGTACAATGCAATGTGTTTATTTATAGCATACTCTCAATGCTACAATAACTATGACTAATAGATAATAGTTATCGATAGTAGAACTTGTATCTAATGACAGTGGTATCTGTGCACATTTTGTTTTGCAGTGCATTATTATTCCCACCTTGGGTTTATCTTCACATTTGACAAAGAAGCTGCAGTGCCCCCCAGATGACTATCTCACTGAGAATGGGATATGCTGTGCTAAATGCCCTCCAGGTACATTGTGACTAGAACACCATGGAATATGTCACATGTTCATATGTGTGACCTATTACATGTATCACAGTGGTCGTGGGCCATGGCTGTGTTTAATAGTAGTTTCGCTAACATTGCTCTGCAGGTTCAAAGCTTGAGAAAGACTGTCCTGAAGAGGGCATGAGAACAACCTGTGTTAGCTGTAGCACCGGCCAATACACGGACCAAATTAACTACTCTCGCAATTGTAGAGTCTGCAAAGAGTGCAAAGATCGAAGTAAGGCAATAATCATTTTCAACACTGTTTTATAATGCTCGTCAGTGCAGACGGTGTCTGGTGCTGTAGCCCTTAACTTTTCCTTCTCCATCCTTCCCTAGATTTCGAAAAGGTGGTTTCTGCATGCATGAGGAATAAGAACACTGTATGTCGGTGTAAAGATGGCTACTACAAAGATGTCATCGACTCAGAAACATATCAGTGTCTCAAGTGTACATCATGTGGTGACGGACAGAGAAAAATACAAAACTGTGAGCTTGTAATTGATATAGGAGGGATATAAAACAATTACTAGGATTTTATTAGTATTAATATTAATAATGAAAATACTCCTAAACAACTTTATGACTAAAACGGATTCAATTCTTCATGGTGGTGGTGGTCCACAATGACAATTCAATCTAAATAGGCTTTAGTAATATACTGTACAGTATTTTGTATAGATTCTATAATCCTCTGTATACAGGTACACCAGAGCACAACACTGTATGTGAATGTGAAAAGGACTACTACAAATTTAAAAACAAGTGTCTCCCATGCAGGAAGTAAGTATAACCCTGTGGCTTCATCTGTCTGTTCATATTGGGGTTTAGAATACGGTAACTTTTTTTTAAATCCTTTAATAAGGAAGTTGGAAAGGTGAATTGAAACTAAAGACTTCCACTGTTGTACAATACACAATAGGAGGTAAATTAAGACAGATACATCTGGTTTGCAGTATTAAGTAAGAATATATTTTTTCTTCACATTTGAGTTAATTATTAGGGTTCTTTCAATTGCTCTATATTTTAGTTTTCATTATCTTATACCTAGTGTAGCCATTTATGTATGTCGCCTATAAGGTTTCATGGGTACTGCCTGGGTTCTTTGAGCTTGTGCCTTGTAACAGCTCCGTTATGACTTCCTCAGTGACAGTATCACTTCCTCTGTAAACCAAAACTTCTTTTTTTCACAGTTGTACAGCTGAGTGCAAACATTACTGTCCAAAGGTTTTAACAGTGCCCTCAGAATGTGAGTTCCTGAACTTTATATTAAAGAGGAGTAATAACAATTACTCAGAAATACAATAGTTACATTTAGCTTCTTTCTATCTTCATCCAGCTCCAGATAATACACATTATTACACACAAGTGATGGGTCTTGTGGCTGCTTTATTTGTGCTGCTGTTAGTGGTCATCTGTGTCACTTACAAAGCCACCAAAAATACATACACCAAAAAGAGGCTGGCTGACTCCTCCCATAAGGATGAGGACTCCCTGGACTCAACCAAGGTAGGTGCCATTTACATTGACGTACCATTTACATTTAAAGCATTTAGCAGACACTTTCATTCAAAGCGATTTACAATCAGTACTTTTTTGCCAACTTGTACAATATTTTGTAATACCCCATAGTTTCCTTATATTAGTAATGAAAGTATTCCACACAGTACTGTTTCAGATGAAATCTAACCTTTATTGTGGTTCATAATGAACCGGAAACTGAAAGTGGAAATTGCAAACGTAGTTCTAACAGGTCTACAAAAGTCAGTGTGCGATCTGAATGACATGTTGCTCCAAAACATTTGTCGTTCTGCATTCATGTTTTCTTTATTGTTGTGTCCTTCTTTAGGCTCTGTTCTACTGTGAGACACCTTCACACATTGTCTGCAACACACCGTGTTCACAAAGGACTGAACCCATATCAACCAACCTACCTGATTTCATCCCTGCTGAGATCAAGAGTGAGTCTGCATGCATAGCATAGCATACTGTACGTGTGTGTGTGTGGAGTGGAGGGTGGCATGGGCAAATGTCATTACAGAATATGTTCATGGCATGCATCAGAATATTCAAGTGGTAGAAAAGAACTAGCACTGTGTATACTGCCATAAGACACTGTTCAATATTGTGAGCCTAAATACTTATTTCTTATTTAGGAAAGGTGTTTATGACTATGCTACTTTATAAGCAGTGTTGTGTGTGCTGATATGATCACACACCTGCCCTGTGGTATGCGCCGTACAGTGGCCCTTTGTGCTCAGTCTGCCTCTCTACCCCACTGCCCCCCACCCCCTCCCAAAGTCCCTGATCTGATCTACGCCGTGTTGGAGCTGGTCCCCGTGCACCACGTCAAGCAGCTGGCGCGCTCGCTGGGCGTGACGGACATTGAGATAGAGCGGGCCGAGGCCGACCACCGCGTCTGCAAGGAGGCCCACTACCAGATGCTGAGGACATGGTCCGAGAGAGGGTCGTGGTCGAGGGGCGGAGGGGGCGGGGGGGAGCGGGGAGCCGGGTGTGTCCTGCACCGGCCTCTGCTGGAGGAGCTGCTGGAGAAGCTGAACGAGCTGCACCTGGCAGGTGCGGCCCAGGAACTGGAGAAGGCATTTAGTGGAGAATATGGTCGGGCTGGTTAGTGGACGACACCGCATGCACGCGCTGCACGTGCACAAACTAGTTCTCTCTCTCTCTCTCTCTCTCTCTCTCATGTACACACCATGTCGTGCTCACACGCAAATGTACTGTTACACATGTATTGTGCAGGTGTGTTTGTACACTGCACACACTGTGGTGTGTACAGTGTGTGTGTGTTGTATGGTAGAGCAACAAGCTTTTGAGACCAAGTATGCTATATTATAACCTAAAGAACCCGGTGCTACCTAGGCTCTTACTATGAACTTTGATTGTAAAAACAGACTCAGACTTTAAAAGAAATATGATACTAAATTTTAACAGGCCATTTTTATTGTAATAACAAAGCCAGGCCTATCATAAATGTATTGTGTACAGTGTTAGCTCTTTTCTAGGGTAGTAGTTGTTCAACATAAGCCAGATGATCAAAAGGCATCTGTGCTGTTAGTTCTTTTTTTAAAGATCTAACACCTACAGTACAGTTGCAGTAACATGTTCTAGAGTTAGTTTTCAATGGCTTAGCCATTGTTCATTGCTGTTTTTATTACTGCTTTGTTTTTATGTTAATTATTTGTTTTCAAGTTATCTGTAATTATATCTGTAATATTAGGCCTTATTCATTGGTTAGATATTGCAGCCATGTTTCCTTTTATTAGGACCACCATTTATATGGTATGGTATTATGATAGTGTATTATTGGGGGTCAACAACAGGTCAAAGCAGAGGACATTTGTATTTTTGAGATATTTTACACATTGTTTTAATCACAGGTCCTAACAGTTCTAAAATGATATTCGGACCAATAAAGAAATATGGTCGCCATTAGGCAATTCATCATCACTGCACAATGATCGGAAATGGCACCCTGGCGACCACATAATAACACCACATACCGATGCTGATAGCCATCAAATGTATTTCCTTCCTAGTTTGTTTTATTTTAATGCATGGGAGTTGGAGAGTTTATTCCATGGGGGGTTCTTCTCTACCAGGCAAACACCCCTGCTACTGGTTTTATCACAGTGCCATTAGCAATTCTTAAAGCCCCATCATGTGAGCATTATTTATGACTAACAGGGAACTAGACACACCCTGTCTCAGTCTTCCTCAGTCTGACTCAGTGAAAAGATTTCTAATGCTAGTCTCAGCCTGCAGCATGGACCCGGAGGCAACCAGAGGCACCCAGAGGCATATTTTGAGACTAGCCTTGCTTTTAAGTTAGAAACACAGGTAGTGAACTACCTTTTTTAAATGCATATATTTGTATAATTCACAAGCACTTTCTTCTCAGTTTGATCTAATACAATCATGTATACATTCATATGTTTTTATTAATTGATAGATTCAATGCAAATCCAAGTTTTTATATGGCTTGTATTTTCTTTGGAATCAATAAATTAATCATTCTATCATACGTTGACACGTGGTGCTTTTGACTGTGTTAGTGACATTTTTAATGATGGTGTTTACAATGGTTGTAAAGTATATCTGTCACTCCACATCCTGCCAGCAGCGTCCAATCTTCTGGTGTTTGTTTATTTAAAATATGATTGTTTACTAATCCATTTAATTTCATTGTAGTCTAGTTCACTTCTCCAATATACTTCCCCAACTGTCTAAAATAGCTATCATTTTAAACAGTTTCTGTATTTATTATGTACTGTACATATGCTGTAAAACAAAAGGCTATACATTGTAAAATGATTACCACCTGTTTGTTCAAGGTGATCAATAGAAAGGATTGACATAAAACAACAATCACTCAGCCTGAAATCACTTATCACTGTTGTAATGCTGCACATTATCCAGGTCTACGCACTGATTTTTTGGCCTTCCAGGCCAGTTGTTCCTGTTAAGCCAGTTAACAGAGCAGAAGTTCAGATGAAAAGAAAGAGGGAGGGACAGATTTAAACAGACAAGGAGAAAGCTAACAGAAACTGAACATGATTGTTTGACACAAAATGGATCCAACAAAATTCAGGTTTGCTGAATTTATTTATGACTTTATTAATATATTACTAATAGATGCGGTGGTGTTAAAACCTCATACTGTAGATAAAGAAATCTAAACTTGTGTTTATCTGAATTTAGGAGAATATGAAACAGTGGAATATTTAATTTGATTTGTTCAGGTTCAACAAAGGGGCATGCATTATTTTTATTTAGAGTTTGGAAAGTGAAAATTATAATTTGTCTTATTTGTATGTCACTTGGTCACTTAATCTTACTCTCACCGTCACTACAGTCCCTACATTGAATGATTCCTAGGATAGATAGATGCTATAGGCATTCAATGTAATGTGACAGTAGTGATGGTCATTGTTTGGTCTCATAAATCCATAGTTAGTCATAACTTGTGTTACACTCTACTGTATACCTCTATCAGGTGTGACACTGGGCCATGTACTTTGAAGGAGTTGTTATTATGTCTTTGTATGTAGATATTTGACCATACTAATTTATATAATGTTTACATTGGTTGATTTAATACAGTAAAACCTTATACTGCAGACATACGGCAGTATATGCATTTCAGCTTTGTCAGACCTCTGTGTTTCTTTAGCAGTAGTGCAGCAAGAATGTAAACAAAGTCAGACATCTTTCATGGCTTCAGCGTACGGTGGTAATACTTTATTAAACTAGTGGCAGAATGGAGATTCTCACACATTCCTCATAGTAACCTAAAGCTCCACAGGATACTGGTTAGGATGTTGACAAATTTTGACCCATGTGAGCTATGTAACTGTAGCTGCAAACATGTGAAACAACCGGTGTCTTGTGTTTGTGCCTCCTAATCTTGATAAGTGGCATTTAAGTGTTTTTTTTCGATTCTCCTTAACTGAATATGAGTGCCATACTTTACGTTGTTGTTATGTTATTAATTATACTGAACAAAAATCTACATGCAACAATTATTTTTGCTCCCAATTTTCAGTCTGGCTAGCTGGCTGGCAAATGTGCAAACCAAGTGCACAGGGCCGTTTTGTATTGTCTACTGTCACGTTATTATAACGTAATGAGTGTCCCTTCCTTCATGTTTATTCTTAAGTCTTCCTTCAAAAGTAGCCAATGTAAACAATGGTACTGGACATGAAGCATGCATAGGCGAAACGGCAGAACAGTGGAAAGATGGAAGAGAGGTGGAAAGGCAGAAGGAAATGGAAAGTAAAGACACTGAAGTTGTAGATGGGAATCCCCCAGCTGCAGAGATACTTCTTCACCACCGGGGGTCAGCAGACAAAAACAAATTCAATACTTTGGGCTTTGAGGTAAATAGTGTTCTGTTATGGATGGTTTTTTACCGAGTAGGCCTACAGTGTTAACGTGCAATAATTTTCTCCAAAACTCCAAAGGGAAATTTGTGTCTGTTTATAAATTAACTTAAATAGAACTATAGAAGGCAAAGATGTGAACAACGTAAAATCACATTAGAGCTCATTAAAATGAATCCCTAACCACTCAAATGTAGTAAATATATACCTATGTATGAGAAATGAACTGTTTCTTAATTTGTTCTAATCAACTGATCAATTAATTGGATGGCAATGCTCACAAAACATCAGTAGTACAGTGTAAATGTTTGGCTTTGTCAGAGACGGACGATGCAGAAGGTGGTAACAGACATTGCTACGATGGGTAAAACATCGGTGAAGACCCGGACAGCACTGCGACAGGTGTTCAGCCAAGACAAGAGTCCCACGCCTGAGGTATTAGCCTATTGCAACTTTAACATGCAGACGTTTGAGTAAACACAGGCTACTGAAGACAACTGTCTGTCTAGCTTGGGAGCAGTCAGTAGGCCTGTGCTGTAAAATGCCTCTCATCTGTCATCTTCTCTCCTTCCACACCCTTCAGACTCGAGGTCAGCTGGAGGAGCTGAAGCAGGTCTTGGAAGCCTACCCGGTTCCAGGCAGTCTAAGATGGAGATGGGGGGAGGACAGTGAGGGCACCATGCTGGAGAGGAACTGGATGGATATTGTACATTCCCATTCTGTAGGGCTCCTTAATAACTTGAGTAAAACTGTCCATTCTGTCCATTTTGAGTTCATATCAATTGTATCTTCCATGAATAATACTCCCCTTTTATCCTTCTCCGTTCTTCTTTTATGGACAGAGCATGTCTAAAATCCAGAGACACCAACAGGAGGCACTGTGGGAGTTTGTCTACACTGAGCTCACATATATCAACAAGCTCACAATCATCAAAGATGTAAGGCTATATTCTTCTTTACCCTGATTTATATAAAGTGAATAAGCAATTGCTAGCCATGAAACAAGGATGGAGCCAAGGAATAGACAAAGATAACATGCCTACTAAAATGTGGTGTGATCTTATTGATGTTAAAAAAAGTTAGAATGTTTAACAAATGTATTGCTTCCAAGGCAGGTTGGCAATGTGTTTACCACTTTCTAAACGTTTTACACTTTTTTCACAGTTGGTCATTGCATCCCTGAACCACCTGCACCAGAATGGATTTCTGTCAGAGGTCAGTCTGTCAAGACAAGTGCAAGAGAATGTATGAGTATGTAGCTGGAGCACAGCATATAGTATTGGTTGGCATATTTTCCACTGTTCAGCATAGTGGTGACATACATGCAAAATGACAACATCCGTCATAGCTGATACACTCAAGTGCAAATGGAACATTCAACTGAACACACAATATAATTTTAATATTTCCACTGATAATGTGGAAAGTGTCATACATAGCGGGGGAGTCAGTTCTGATCACTCTGCCACCTTTCTCTGCATGTACTTCATCAGGTGACGCCTGAGCTACTTTTCTCCAACCTTCCCTCAATCCTCAATGCCCACCAGCTATTCTGGCAAGACGTGATATATCCCATGTTACAGGAAGTCCGAAGGACAGGGAAGCCCTTTGACCCCGTTAGGTTGGAAGCGGGCTGCATGCAGGTAAAAAAAATAAAAAGGTTCATAGCTGGTTCATTAAAACACGGAATAAAGACAATAGACATATTAGCCTTTATATTATTTAAGCATTATGTTCAGTAGCATATCTGCCTTAGACAACAATGGTTTCAGCACTGTGTAGATCAGTGCTTTTCAAACTTTTTGAGCCAGCCATGCGCATGCATGCAGATTGGTAGCACACTATTAGTATGCTACTTGTAGACAATAGTGCATATGTAGGTAGTAAATATCTACACTACTTTTCTACACACATTTCATTATACATATGACACAAATAATATGAATAACAATACTTAACAATAATTTTGCTAGCCGGTTTTGACCGTAGTTTTTGGTAGTGGATCTATGTAGAATAAGTCAGGACAGGGCAGGGTAGAAGATTCAAACTCAAACTTAAACTCATCTCACAACCCCGTCAACTGTTGCCCTTCAAGCACAAGCCACGCTTGGGACCCTCTAGCATACAGTAGATGGCAGGCACAAGTAGCACATAGACTTTACATCATCATTCATCATTCATTCTCCCACAGTTCAAGGAGCGTTTCTCCTCCTATCTGCCCTACTGCTGGCAGGAGGAGACCTCGCTGGAGTTCACGCGGCGACAGATGGACACCAATCCGCACTTCCTCGCCTACCTGCAGGTACAGTACCTGTTTCAACACACGTGCACACGCAAAGGCACAAACACACACACGCACGCATGCACGCACGCATGCACGCACGCACGCATGCACGCACGCACATGCACGCACCTACGCACACACACACACACGCGCAAGTATGTGTGGATGGACATAATATCTGTCTCTTGCTCTCTGTCACACACATTCGAAGGTACACCCACAAGGGCTTCATTAGAAACATGCAGGGCTACATAGCCGGGAATGATGAGATAACCATATAATGAAACGCTCATGTTGTGGCTAGTGGCTAGATGTAACAAAAACCTGTAGGTGTTCTCATTATTACTCAGCTAGTCTTCCCAGTTATTTGATATGTAAGCATGTTTGGTGTGATAACATTTGATAGACATTCATTTTGTCTTATTATCTTATTTGATTTGATTTGTGGTTTTATTTTGTAAGTAATTATACCATAGAGTTCTAGTCTAGGAAGGATGTCTGATGGTATCTCTCTGTTACCATGCATTCAGTGGGTGGAGACTCACCCCCAGTGTGAGCGGATGCGTCTGGGCGACATGCAAGCTAAGCCCCACCAGAGGATCACTAAGTACCCCCTGCTGCTGAAGGCAGTGCTCAGCAGCACTGAAGACCCCAGCGTACAGTGCATACTTAGAAGCATGGTGAGAGCAACAGAGAGAGAATACTATGTGACATGAAACCCTGTTCTCCAAATGTCCTACAAAGAAGTAGTTGTAATACAATTGGTTGATTGAATGACTGATTGATTGATTGATTGATTACATTAAGGAAAGCTGTTTAGCAAAGTATGTTTTGGTGGTTTGACCTCTTGTCAGGACTGTCTGAGAACCTGCTTGATTGACATCTCCATGACGTAAATTGTCAGTTTTGTTGCAACTGTTGGTAGGGACAACTGACGCCTTCAATAAGATTGGTTTTTAATAGATGCATTTTTCTGATGTCAGTATATTTCCAGCAAAGCACTACACAATGTCAGCCTCATATACTATACTTTAACTAATTTGCAATGAAAGGTTGTATATTCCAAAATGTATACTGTAATGTTTATGGGTTTACCAATCCAGGCACACATAAATATGTGTGAGCACTATACTGTATGATGCTGTATTAACACTAGACCATACCCTTATCTTTTCTTTTCTCTCCAGTTGTCCAGTGTAAATGATTTCTTAGACAGCATCAATGACTACTTGAGGTTACAGGATGAGGAGCTAGCCCTCTCAATCTCTGCTAAGAGGGTAGAGGGATATGAATTGCAAGGGATCAATGAAGACATTGACAAGGTAATAGTTGATTTATCATGATATACTAATGTAAATGTTCTGGAAAAGAGGCTCTATATGTGAAGCCAAACATATTCCTAGAGATGAGCAATATTTAAAAAATATATAAATATTATATATATATTTATATATCTATTATATTATAACTATTATAACTCGTCGGCGAGCGCCTGGTGGCCGGGTTTGCCACGGAGCCAGGTTGGGCACAGCCCGAACAAGCAACGTGGCACCGTCTTCTCCATCCTATGGGCCCACCACTCGTGTGATGAACCGTGGGGGTCATATGGGTGGCAGTGAAGGTCAGGGACCTCGACGAACCAGATCCAGGCAGCAGAGGCTGGCTCTGGGGACATGGAACTTGTGCGGGAGGAGTTCAGAGAAGACATGGAGAAGGACTTTCGGTCGGGCACCACGGTGCTTCTGGAAAACCATCCGCCACCTTAGGAAGGGGAAACGGGGAACCATCCAAGCTGTGTACAGTAAGGATGGG